>BRYF01000012.1:17832500-17835000 GCA_030159135.1 Actinidia polygama
ATCAACAAAGAAAAATATACCAGTTTTATCTTTTTTTCTATAATATTTTAACTAAAACAAAAAGTAAAAAAATAATGATTAATTTGGGTAGCTTAGGAAGGCATAACTGCGTTTGAGAAAGGCTACCCTTACCGCAGCTGCCAAAATGACATCGTTTTGGCAGCAAAAAAACTAAAAAAAAACTAAAAAAAAAATCAATTTTAGATTTACACCCAATTGTCACCGTCCGAAGAGAGAGAGCTCTGGCACCACCGCTCCCCCATCCGGCCACCACCGCTCCCTAGATTAGACCTATGACATAGATCCAATTTGTATATAGAGAGAGGGGGGGAAGGGGGTTCGAATCACAGAGTTGCAACATTCTGCCATCACTTTTAGAGTCGCGAGCTTTCGCCATCGCTTTCAAAGTCGCACAGCCATGGGATCTTAAGAACCTCATGAGGGATTCGCAAAACTCTCTCTATGCGTGAGCGTGTGTAATGGTTCTAGTGATGGTGGTGTGGTTCTGGTGACGGCGGGTATGGTTGTGTGGATATATATATATACACACACTCGTATGAATATAGAGAGAGGGGATAAAATGTTACCTGCTACGGGGCGCGGTGGTGGCCGGACGGGGGCGCGGTGGTGCCAGAGCTCTCTCTCTTTTTGGATGGTGACAATTGTGTGTAAATCTGAAATTGATTTCAAATTTTGGGGTTTTTAGTTTGCTTGTTTTTTTTTGCTGCCAAAATGACGTCATTTTGGTAGCTACAGTAAACTATTCGGTAAACAGCTGCGGTAAGGGTAGCCCCTCTTCACTGGGAAGTGTCAGACATTTAATAGGGAAAGCTTCATTTGGAGGAGGAGGTTAAGTCTTATTGATGGGTGGAAATTAGATGGGGAGATTTTAGGAGCTTGACTCTCGCAATGTTGCTTAATTTGAAGAATATGAAAATGTAGAAATCATCTCTATTTGAAAAGAAATTAATGACAAATATGATTTTAAAAATAAACAAAGGTTATGTTTGGATGACGGAATCTTGAAGGAAAATAAGAATATTATTCTTGATTCTCATGTAATGCAGGAAAGCGTGTAAGAAAAAATTAAATATGCAATAAGATCAATCATGAATAAAATTAATTAAACAGAACGGCTTCATGGCCCAAAACAAACCGATTTCTTTCAATGCCAAGTGAATTTCCATTTCCTATTTCCAATTTCCAATTTCAATATCTCGATTGCCAATTTTTCAATTCCAGCACTCTGTTAAGTAAATTTCCTATCAATCAGATTAATGTTGATGTATTTAGGCTTATTTCAAGTTTTAGCATAGGTAATTTCTTGTTCAGCATTTATCTTATTTTTCACACTTAGTAAATATTAAGTTCTTGCACCAAGGTGAAAAACACGGGTCTTTTATAATCTTGCCCTTAGATTACCCACGTTCGTCTGTTTAGAAGTTAAAATTCAAGCACAACACTCAAAATCACTCTCGAACTTAATAGAATAGTTCTGGCATACCGTGCACATCACTCTAGGCAAGGGCGACCCGGCCTTTTTGGAGGCCCAAGGCAATTTTTTGATGTAGGCTTTCAGTATTTTAATATTAATTATTCAAAAAAATATATTTAATATTTATTAATTTATCTTAGCTTGATTTTCTTACTTTTTTAGATACAAATAATTTAGATTTTTCAATAGAGCATATAGCCAACTTTTTAATCGTTTTTGTGATATAAATGTTATACGAAACAAATCAAATATTCTTTAAACTCGGGCAATCTTCGATCTAACAAAATAAAGAGACTAAGGCTCCGTTTGGTAATGCTTAAAAGCTAAACTTTTTTTAAGCTAGCTATGAAAAGGCCAAATTTTTTTGACTTTTTTTTTCTGGCTTTACTTTAGTTAAAACTAAGCAAATAAGCAAAATTAAAAAAGTAAAAAAGTAAAATTTAATTGACTTTTTTGTTTATTTTAAGCAAAAAAGCAGTCGAAAAACTAAAAAAAACTAGTGCCAAACGGAGCCTAAAGTCCGATGTTGCTTGTTTTTTAATTTTAAGCTAAGCTTTTGAACTTGTACTTATTGATAAAAAAATAAAAATACTTAAAAGTTATTCCGTACCTGTTTAGTTCAAAATATTTAAAGTTGTCTTTTTTAATCATTATGTTTTCAGGCCTTTTAATTGTAAAGTTTAGTCAGTTGAAAGAGACCTAATTAAAAAGTGGAAGGGGATTTTGTTTGATAGATGAGGCCTTCTATCCAAATTTAAAAGCTTTAGAAATTAAGATTGTGATATGTGTGCATGTGTATATATATTAAATATTTGAGGCCTTATAAAATTTTGAGGCCTTAGGCAATGGCTTAAAGTTAGGGTCGGTCCTGATTTTAAGTTGGTCAAACATTTGTATTGGGGCTAAAATTTATCCGGTAGAGTTTGTCAATTTGTGTGACGAAATATTTGCTTTCATGTCAGTTCTTTGTATTTTCTCTTTGAGTATTTTGAGGGATCTTAGTTG
>BRYF01000012.1:17857500-17860000 GCA_030159135.1 Actinidia polygama
TATCGAGTAAAATGCAATTTCCACTAAAATAAGCACATTGACAACCAATGACCGAGCCAAACTTTTTAAATTAGAGATTCGTAGAAGGATTTTGAAGGGGCCATTAATGAAACAACATTAATATTTCACGGCTTCCAAAAAAACTGCTCAAACTTTCTTTGTTTTTTTCTCATTAAATCCTTAATCCAAGCACAGCCTAAATTTGGTGACAGAATCATTGCTTCATCAAGAAACAGTGAGAAACGAATGTGTTATACCATTAGATATCAAAAAGCCAACAAGAACATAATGAAAGCCAATATGTATGTGCCCAACAATGAGGAATTTTATCAAAACTTCACATGAAAGCTGACCATTTTTACTTCCACCTACAAAGATTTTTTTGTATTGGAATAACATATTGGATTGAGTTAGTTAAATATAGAGTTTATAGATAGGTTTCTTGATTTTTTCAACAAATTAATGATTTGTCAATGATTAACCGGATGCACGTAAACTTCAGTATTTACACTGTATACATATATTAATTTAATCTCTAAATTTAAACAAAGAGAAAATAGAAAGGGTTGCAGTTAAACACTAGATATCCAAAAAGAAGAGAAAAGAACAAGTGAGAAAAAGGGAAGCTAATATATGCCTACCCATGAGGAATTTTATCAAACAGTTGAACTGCAACATTTGGTGACTCATAAACTCCATTTAATTGAGTTGGGCAATGTAAATGTGTGAGTTCTAATAATGAAGTTTGTATCAGGTACCTTTGTTTCAACACATGGATAATCTGGTCCTAGAGAATATTTGTGACCGTGTCAAGTCCCTCATATTCACAAAGGGAGAAACGGTAAGTTCTTCTAAGGTTTCAACACTCAATTACTTCTATAAACTTTTACAATAAAAAAAATAAAATAATCTTATCTTACCTTGTTTCTAGCATCATTCGTTTAACGGACATCAAGGGTTTGTACCAATCGCAAACAAAGACCAGTATACATGTCGGGGCCCACTTTTTTTAAATTAGTGACAAAAAACATTCAGGTTGATTGGACAACTAAGGCACGATTGAATGACATTTGATATAAAGAAATTAAGGAGTAGGTATAATTTTAATAATACAACGTATGATTTTTGGAAAACAAATATGATTCGATGGCTATCAATTTTGAAAAATAATTTAGTTGGTTGAATTAAACTTTGCTCCCTTAAAGTATTGACCGATACCCTTTTTGGCCCTTAAATTATATTTTTTCACATTGACTATTCAACTATTAACGTGGTTGTAATTTGACCCAATAACTAACTTCCGTCCAATTTTCTAACGGCTTATGACACGTAGAGCCAAGTAGTAAGCTGAACCCATGCCTACTTCCCCATAACCAAACCAATTTTCCAAAACCTTAATCCTAACCTTCCTTTCGTTTCCCAACCCAAACCTCCATGATCCGTAGCAACCCCCCTCTTTCCACCATCAGCACCATTGGTGCTATGATTACTGTCTAATAGCAAACCCAAACCCAATCCTAACTCCAGCCCTTTATGAACTTTTGCTCCCCCATTTTCGTCGCCCACCATCTCAACCCCAACCCCAACCCCAACCCCACACTCCTGTTTGTGGTAGTCGTACGGTAACCGTGATTTGGCTTCGGATCAACGGTATGGCATGGCTTCGGCTGTGTGTACATGTGTGGTGTGTTGTGGGGTATGATTTGGGGTGTATGATGGTCCACTGAAAGAGGTTGGGTATAGAGGAGGATGATTTTTGGGATGTGGGCAATAATAGTTACGTGGGGCAATGGGATCTTGGGCTATGGGATTTAGATCTAGTAATGTTTTGGATTTAGTTTTGACAGGTGTTACGGGCTTAGATCTCGATCCCCTCGACCCGTGCGGCCTTAGACACATTTGCCTCCAAAAGATGCTAAGTAAGCCTAGAACCACCGAAAGGAAGGCTAAGAGATCAAACAAGCAACAAGAAGAATTATATATATATAGAGAGAGCGCTTTGAGAATGCTATACTTGAATTCTCAAAACTTGAATTCTATTCCCTAAACTTTGAATGATTTACAATGAGGGATTACCTCCCTATTTATACAACTCTAAGCATCTAGAATGTTCCTACTATTTACAATATTATATACAAAAAGGAAGGCTCTTCCAAGGCTTCCTAGAATCTTCCATAACCTTCTAGAATGTTCTGCAATATTCTAGAACCTTTCCAATATTCTAGAAGTTTCCCCCACTTTCTAGAATATTTTAGACCTTTCTAGAATATTCTAGAACATTCTAGAAGCTTCCCCTACTTTCTAGAATATTCTAGAACATTCTGGAATATTCTAGACCTTTCTAGAAGTTTCCCCCACTTTCTAGAATCTTTTTCCGTTTGGTGGGCCATGACATTCTCCCCCACCATATTTTGTGACGCCCCCGTCGTTGTTTCTTTAGTTTAGCGGGCCGTGACATTCTCCCCCACCAAATTTGGCAACGCCCCTCATCGCCGCTTCT
>BRYF01000012.1:17865000-17872500 GCA_030159135.1 Actinidia polygama
AAGAATATACATATCCAATTACATTTTTCTATATAAAATTTACAAAAAGAAAAGAATATGTCCATCCTCATGGACACTCTCCATGATTACAGTTGCCAAGTTTACCTAAAAATGGTTCCTAACAATGTGATTAAGCATAAAGCTTGTGGAGAGTTTTAACAAAAAATATAAGATTGAAAATAACTTTCATACACATACACATGCACTTTCAACCACACACATACTATTCAACCACACTCAAAACAGTTCTACAATAGCACATACACATCAACTCTCAACGTCTAACAATGTAACAAACAATCTCCACATAGTCTAACAACACTACAATAAACTCACACCTCGATCCACGATACAGGAAAAAGAGTGGTGGATTTTATTTTTTACGCATTTTCATTATTTTTCTTGTTCAAGGAAATAAAATATCCAAATATATTCTGGTTATAATCTAATTCTGATGGCACCAAAAGACAGGAAAAAGACGACCTTCATCATTCAGTGGGAAACATACTGCGTCAGCGTAATACCATTTGGATTGAAGAATGTGGGCACCACGTATCAGAGGGGGCCGCTACCACTCCATTGCACGATATGATACAAAAGGAAATTGAAGTTTATGTGGACGATATGATTGTCAAGTCGAAGGATAGGGAGGGACAGCGGTAGATCTGAGAAAGTTTTTTGAAAGACTATAGAATGAGGTCAAATCCGCAAAAGTGTACATTTGGGATAACTGTTGGAAAATCTGTTGGGCTTTATGATCACAAAAAGAGGAATTGAAGTAGACCCGTCCAAGATCAAGGAAATTCACGAAATGCACTCCCCAAGGGTTGAGAAGAAGGTGAGAAAATTCTTGGAAAAGATTCAATACATCAGTCAGTTTCATATCCAAGCTCACTATCACCTGTGAAACATTGTTCAAGGTACTAAGAAAAGGAGCCAAATTTGAGTGGAACAAAGTGTCAGAATGCCTTCCAGTAAATGAAAGATTATCTGCAAAGTCTGCTGGTCCTATCACCGCCGTAAGATGGAAAATCGTTGATCTTGTACTTGTTCATCACTGACACCGCCATGTTGGCTCAAGAAGAAGATAAAGGAGTGGAACGAGCAATCTATTACCTTAGCAAGAAGATGGCGTGATATGAGTTGAACTTCACACCTTTGGAGAAGACATGTTGGGCCATAGTATGTGCAAATGTTAGAGAGAAGCTCTCAAGCTGAGATTCCTAGGAGCTCAGCTGCCTTCACTTCGCTGGGACCGTTCTTGCTGCTTCTTTGATTTGCCTACTTTCTTTGATTGTTTCTACCCAGAAAATCTTCTAAGGTTGTTGCTGAGTACAGATTGAGGTTACTGTCATTGATTCCCAGATCTGTTTGTACGCAGCTTCCCGGTTTGCTGGGTGCGGGGTTCTGGTTTGGGGATTGAGCTCTGTAGTTCAAACTCTGGTTGCTGTTGTTACGTATCAGCATTGTGTCTGCAACAACAAACTTTTTGGTGGAAGGTGTTGCTGGATCTGCTCTGTTTGCTGCGAACAAAGACATTTCTGGTACTATCCTTGTATGCAGTTTCTGGTACTATCCTTGTATTTGGTAGGCCTTTACTGTTAAAAATCCTACCAGACTACTTCACGTTTAACTATTAGGAACTAAGTTGTTTCCCTAGATGAGTCCAGCTCAAGAACCTCCCACTAGAACTTTGGAATGAAAATGCACTGAGCAAGATATGTTCTAGAATTGGTAAACCAGTTTACACTGACAAAATAACTGCGCGGCAAGAAAGGATCTCATATGCCAGTGTTAGTTGAGGTGGATGTTGCAAAATCGGTAAGCCATATGACAGAAATTACTATGCCAAATGGGGATCCAGTGCACCAAACCGTGTTCTATGAAAACATGCCTTTGTTTTGCACTCAATGTAAAACAGTTGGTTATTCTACGAGTGGGTGCAAAGTCCTAGAAAATTTTGCAGCTGCAAGTTACAAAGGAGCCAATAACCAAGTTGCTGCTGGGACATTGGCTGCAAAGACCCCAGCTGCCAAAACTGGGCAGAATGCAGGTTCTTCCCAGCAGACAGATATGGTGACAGTGGACAAGGGCACAAAATGCAGTGAAAATCCAGGTAATACTCCAGCACCAAACTCAGAGAATAAGTTCAGTGTGTTAGAAAGAATCTCAGAGACAGAGGAGGAAAAGATCCATATTTTGGGGGCAGAGAACTCTTTTGCTCAAGTTCAGGAGATTACTTCAGATAAAGCTCAAGCAGCCATTAAGCAGCATAAGATTCAGTTGGGAAGAAATGTCTATAATCAGCAGACAGCATATTGCCAGTGAATCTCAAGCTTTAGCAAAATTCAAAGGCCCAGACCGGAGGTACAGCTGCCGCATAGAAAAAGAAAATAACCCAGACTGGCAGGGAGCCTACTGCTGTCATCCCAGCAGCAAAAAGCCAAGAAAAGGCTCAAATCTTCCTCTACTTCCACATCTCTCACTCTGGTCCATGTGACCAAAAGGGAGGATAAAGCTGGAGAAAAGAGGAAGAAAGACATGAAGCACACAAAGAAGAAAGGCAAAGATGCTAACTTGGCTGAGTTCTGCGCGGATTTGGAGGGTGGCACCTTCACTCGAAGTCAGTAATGATAGTATCAATTTGGAACATTAGAGGCTTTAACAGGCCTCTAAAACAGAATGGTATCTTGAAGCATGTGAAGAAAAACAAAGTAGCAGTCATGGGAATTCTTGAAACCAAGCTTGATCAGCAAAGTTTAAAAGAATTCATCAGCAGAAAATTCAGAAGATGGAAAGTTGCAAAAAAATTTCAACACAACCCAAATGGTCGGATTTTGATTATCTGGCAAGGAGACAAAGTGGATCCGGATATTGTAGAGAGCACTGATCAGGCCATACACTGTTTGGCTTCCTACAATTCCACTTCCATTAAATTTTCTATCAGTTTTGTTTATGCTTTCAACACTATTATGGGGAGAAGACCCCTTTGGGAAAATCTGTGCAGTTTTAATGCTTCCCTTGAGCTTCCCTGACTTCTTTTAGGGGATTTTAACAATGTACTTAGTAGTGAGGAGAAAGCCAATGGCCTTCCAGTCAAAACGTATGGACTAGAGATTTCAAGAATTGCTGTTATGATATTGGCATCTCAGACCTGAGGTCCACAGGAGTTTTCCACACGTGGTCTAACAATTCAGTATGGAGCAACTGAACAGAGCCATGGTTAATACCAGATGGATCCAAGAAGGGCTGATAGCTCAGGCAAACTTTGGGCTCCCAGGGAAGCACTCGGACCACTCGCCTTGTGTTGTATCCCTATTTGGAGATCTTGATCGAGGGGCCAACTCTTTTAAGTTCTTTAACATGTTGGTTCAACATGAAAGTTTTCTGGACTTGGTTAACAATGATTGGAGCATGCGAGTGGAAGGCACAGCTATGTAGATTATGCAAGAAGCTTAAGGCTTTGAAAGACCCATTAAAGGCTCTAAATAGACAATTTTTCTCATATCTCTGCTAGAGCAGAGGCTGCAGAGGAGGATCTTTTTCAAACCCAACAGAATTTGCATGATAGCCCAGGGGATATCAATCTACATAGCAAAGTCCCAGACCTTATAGTGAAAGCCATCAAGCTGGCTGAGGCAGAAATGAGTTTCTGTTCTCAGTTAGCCAAAGCTAAATATATGAAAAACATTGATAAAGGTACCAAATTCTTTCATGATCTGATCAAGAGCAATAGAGCAAGAAATCAAATTATCTCTCTGACCAAGGTAGATGGGGAAACCACCTCCTCCCCTCAACAGGTTAGTTCTCTCTTTGTCGAATATTACAAGAACTTGCTGGGGTAAAATCTGTTTGTTCAAGATTAGATAGATCAATCCTATTGGAGGGTCCCTTGGTTCAAGAAGAGCAGGCTCTGTCCCTCACTCGTCCAGTCCTGGACAAGAAAATTAAGGATGCTTTTTTTGACATTGGGGATGAAAAGGCCCCTGGTCCGGATGGTTTTTCCTCTTGTTTCTTTAAGAAAGCCTAGAACATTGTTGGTCCTGATGTCTGCGCAACTATAAAGGAATTTTTTAGGTTTGGTCAACCATGCAGTGATTGTGCTCGTACCTATATCTGCCAATGCATCAAAGGTTGAAAAATTCACACCTATAGCATGTTGTAATGTGGTTTATAAGATGATATCTAAGATATATGCCATGAGGTTATCCCCATATTGGAAGATTTGATCGATCCTGCTCAATCAGCATTTCTTCCGAGTCGAAGTATGGTAGAAAACATATATTTGGTGCAGGAGTTGCAAAGGAAATATGGTTGGAGTCGAATCTCCCCTCGGTGCATTATGAAAATTGACATCCGTAAAGCTTATGATACTGTCAACTGGGACTTCCCGGAGGACATCCTCCCAAGTCTGGGCTTTCCTACCCTATTTGTGGATTGGATCATGCAGTGTGTCACAACTACAGCATACTCTATATCCATAAATGGAACTTTACATGGTTTCTTCAAAGGGCAGCAGGGTCTAAGACAAGGTGATCCCATTTCCCCTTTTTTATTTACTCTCTGCCTTGAGTATTTGTCCAGGAAATTGGGGAGGTTAAAGATAAGCCCAGCTTTCAACTTCCATCCCCAAGTATTCAGCACTAAACATACCTGATCCAAGTGTACAAATGGAAGTAGGGATATCTGTCTGAATTAGCTGTGGTTTCATAAAAACCCTCACCCGCTGATTTTTAGTTCTATGGCTTCTCCTGTGATTTGTAAAAACTAAGTCTAGACTTTGTCAAAACATGCATCATTTGGTTGCTTATAGCACAATAGGAAACATTAGAAAGCATGTCAGCTAGGTTCAACCGTTCAATCAATATCATCCAAGTTTGTTCAAATTCATGACATTGCACATGAATATGATTGCATTTCATCCTAGGATAGTTTAGCACTTAAACATGGAGCAAATTATTCTAAGTTGTTCATTGACGCATTTCATCAAACACTTGGTAGGCATAGCAAGAACATGGCCCAAATCACCAATTCTAGTATGGAAATAAGAACGAAAACTCACCAAGTTTGTGGATGGGCAACTCGAGAAGTGCTCGTGAGGGTTAATGAGGACGCCATTGTCATATTCTCTGGAGCATTCGAAGGTAGTGATGCCGGATTGGAAACGGTGGGTGAATCGCTTCCGAGGTGGATTTCGACTTGAAGATGCCAAGGATATGAGTTTTGGGTGAATATTGAGGAAGGATTTGGGAAGATTTGAAGTAGATTTGAGGGTTTGGAGGGTTTTCTAGAGAGAGAGAGAGAAACCGATAGCAAGAAAAGGGCAAATCGCGCCTTAAGGCTCTGTCAAGGCAGAAGCACAGAGTGACGGAACCGCACTGTAGTGTTTCTCAAAGTGACAGACCGGCAGCTGGGGTATGGGGTACCAGTTTGCAAGGAAAAAGGAAAAAGGAAAAAGGAAAATGTTGTAGCTGTGTTAGACCGTACTCTGAGTGTTGGAATGACTTGAAAAATTTGAGCCTGATGTTCAATTGGAAAATCGTTTCCCGATTATTTTTCAAAAAAAGAGGGGAATGTGTAAAAAGTTAAAATGTTTTCGAATAGTGGTAAAATCACTTATTTTTAAAAAAATATTTTCAAATAGTAGTAGAACAATTGATTTTTGAATTTTTTTTCAAAAATAGTGGTAGAATTACTTATTTTTTAAAATATGTTTTGGAAAAACATGTTTGAATGGCGATAGAACCACTAAAATATTTCGAATAACAATAGAACAACTGAATTTTAGAAAATACATGTCTGAAATCATTAATTTTTGGAAAAAGAAATAATTTGGTAGAACCATTAAATTTAAAAAAAATATTTAAATGGTGATAGAATCGCTAAAATTCCGAAATTTGTTTGTGTGGTGGTAGAACCACCAACCTTTGAAAATTTTGTTTGTGTGATGTTACAACCAATGCCCGTGATGGTTTTAAAAAAATTATTGCCTCATAAACTCCATCGATCTGATCCCTTGCAAACGGTACGTAGGCAGTTTTTGCAGAAGTGCAACCACCATGTTTCTTTTTATTTTCATTTGAATTTGGGTTTAAATATTATGATCTTTCAAAATGTCTTGTCTTTCATTTTTGGTATGAACACATGTGAATATATTGTTACATGAGTTTTGTCAAAGAGGGCATCTATAGATATCCTATTTTGGTTGATCACTATATCTAAATTATCGTTGGACTGTTGCCCGATGACGAAAAACAATTAATGAATTAATTTTACGGATGAAGGAACGTATAATTTGCCTTGAACAACCTACCTATTTTTATTTTTATTTTTAAAAGGAGGTTAGGGGTGTTTTAGGGAGTAATATGATATTTTCTGAAGCCAAGGTTTTTAAAGAACGATTTTCAAATTATTTTTACTTTTATTTCGAGCCCAAAAGATTTTTAATTCAAATGTTTTAAAATTATTTTAGATGAATTTTTATTTGAACCCAATTATTTTTTAACCCAAAAGTTTTCCTTTTAAAAACCACTTTGTTTTAAACCTAATTTATTTTCTTTTTAAGCCCAAAAATTAACTTTATGGTCTTAACAATTTTTAGTTTAAATACCATTATTTGATTTTAACATGTAGACATCCCACTTTGGCTGGCCATAATATTTAAATCCATCGTTGGATTGATGACTGATAATGGAAAAAAAATTAATAAATTAATTATACGAATGATTAAACGTGTAATTTGACTCGAAGAACCTAACTTTGAACCTATCTAATTTGATTCACAGCCTTGCACTGTCCGAAACGAACCTTATAATGGTTGTTGAACCTTCAAAATAGATCAATCGAGATACGTCACTCAGACTCAAAAAAATAGTTTCAACCATATTAAAAAATAATACAAATGCAATAAAGTGATTCATGTTTGACCATGATGTTATAAACTTACCATCATCTATTCTACCGTTGGTTCTCAAGAAGGCCAACAACCCTTCGTTACTGGGCCAGAACTCCTAGTTGCTATTGATCCAGAATGAACTCATCCAAGAAAAGTTCTCATCTGGATTCTTGATTATTAGCCTGGACCACATCTGATGGTTGTTCCTTAGCCTAAGATAGTGGTTGCCCGTGGTTCGTACCGTACTGGGCTCCCATTTAGGCCAAACTACGGTATAAAAATTGAGTAGGTCTGAAGCGGAGAATGACAGCCCCTCCCTTGCCATCAGGGTATCAACTGCGAGCACAATCCCCACGAAGTTGATAGACACCTGCATGAAGGTGAGGCGACAACGAGCCATGACATTGGACTGACTGGGAGCCGAAGTCTGACTTGATGAATCAGTCAAGTGCAGATCGGGATATGATCTCCGTGTCCTCGCACAGTTAAGGCTACTTCATTCGGGATGGACCACTCTACAAGGACGCCATTCGAGATCTCGTGATCCCTCCTAAATCGTGCGAATGCGACATCGTCATGTACTAGAAGTTGGGCTCGGTTCAACT
>BRYF01000012.1:17900000-17902500 GCA_030159135.1 Actinidia polygama
ACCTATGAGTTCTCTTACTTATAGGCTAGCTCACTAAGTCCTAGTCGAACTCAACTTCCTAACTTTGAATCCACCTCAACCAGTGTGATCCCCATGTTCCTTCTTATCCAACTAGAAAGTAGATTTTCCCTATTAGAGAGGACTCCTCGCGGAGTCTGCCTCTTCCCGTCGACTTCCAATATGACCGTCCTCAACTCCGTGTTTCCTAGGCCACATACAGAGACATCCGCCTTGGGAAAAACTCTCCAGGCCCAATCCTCATGGATTGAGCCCATTCGGCTCATTGAAAAGTCAATATTGAACGAGTACGGCTAAACAACGAGTCCTCAATAAGTCAGTACAAGCCAAACTTATTTTGGCCCGCTTACAATCACCCCCCAACTCTTGGTTCCTCTAGGAAGTGGGAGATGCTAAATTCCTTGACTTCAATAGCCTATTCACTCTTGCTTGAGTTCGGTATCCACATCATGAAACGCCAATAACTTGATCTAACCAAGCACTAAATCGCACTCTTCTATCTTACATAGTTATGTGGTTTTCTTTATAAGAAATCACTTTCAAATCGAACACCCAAACATGGACCAAACTAATACTCTCTTATCGAGAAATGAGCAAACTCAACTCATCAACCCTCCAAATGAATGCTAAGTGTAAGGGGACAAAATATAGAAGGATTGAATCTGGCCATGCTAGGGCAGAGACCTCCCCCGAGGTGTCGCTACAAGTCAATCTCAGAGGATCTCCGCGCCAGAGCTCGGTGAAGATATCGCCATAGATAGTTGTCGTCCGAGTTGAAAATATCGCTACCATCGAGTTATCGCTATCCCGTGAACTCGGGGTAATGACCGTGCTGCAAGCTTGAATGACGGACAATAGCAGACGATGTTCCCAAGGAATGTCAGGGGACATGAGGTGTCTTACGCGTCAAAATCCCTCTTGATGGCCCCTACATCTAGGTGAAGACATCAGCCAAATGATGGCGGGCTATTGGCCAGGCCGTAGGGGCATAGTTGGGTCAGTCGCTTACTTACTAACATAGCGAACGACATGCTTGAGTGCATATCGAATTGTAGTTTGTTGTGTGACAAGACAGTTAGCGCATTAAGGCACACGCCGAGCTGAACTATAATAGGAGAACTGTTGTTCTCATGTTGACCATAAGTTAATTAGGAAGATCTTTCTTTTTAGTTTTCCTTATTTAAAATTTCTCTATGACTATATATAGGCTTTTCTTGTACACAAAAATATATATATCAATATAATATTTTCTTTTCCTTTCTGTTTTTTAACTTGGTATCACAGCCACACTGCTCTTAGTCAACCGCCGTCGCCGGCCTCCTCCGCTTCAATCACTGCCGGCGACTTTGTCGTTACTAGAATATTGTCCGGTGTTTTTTTCTTTTTCTTTACTTTTTTATCTTTTCTTCTTCTTTTTCTCCACCACTAGTCTCTGTTGTTGCCTCTGTTCTGTATGCATTATCTGTTTGCGTTCAGCAACCATACCATTAGGCTCAAATTTTTCCGATCTGTCCATCGCCGCCAATTTTTGGCCCAAAGTCATTGCCATGTCCTCAGTCTGTTTCGTTCACAGTTCAGTTCAGGTTTTCCTTCATCGCCACTATTGTGGTTTCTCTACTGTCAATATCTTGAGGCCTCTTGCCCGTTTGGAAGTTTGTTGTCTCTACACAACCTTCTGCAACCTTTTGCAGCCTCTTGAAGCTTCCTGCATCCTTCTGCATTCTCTTGGAGCTTCCTACAATCTCCTGCTCCCTCCTCGAGCTTCCTACATCCTCTTGAAGCTTCTTGCAACCTTTTGGAGCTTTATGCAGCCTCTTGCAGTCCCTTGCTACCTTGCATAACCTTTGTTATCAATATTTCAACGCATTTGCCTATTATGGTCTTTCGATTTGTTCCTTCTCTACTTCAGTCCTCTATTGTTAAGCTAAGAGCTTGATTGGTATCTCTTCTCAGTTTGAGAGGGAGTGTTGAAATTAGGAGATTTTATTCCTTAATCTAGTTAGGAAAATCTCTTAATTAGTCTTCTATAATAGGTCATGTTGACCATAGGTTAATTAGAAAGATTTTTTTTTATTAATTTTCTTTATTTAGAATTTATCTATGCCTATATACAGGCTTCTCTTGTACACAAAAATAGAATTTAGAATTTTTTTTCCTTTCTGTTTTTCAACTTATAAGCTAACTCATTTATTCATACGACTTCCTCACATTGTATCCACCTCTATGAGCGTGATCCCCATTTTCTTCCTTATCCAACTAGGAGGTAGATCTTTCCTAGTTAAAGAGGACTTTTCACAAAATCGGCCTTGTTCTATCGACTTCTAGGACTACCGCTCTCAACTTTTCCTTTCCTAGGCCTCGAACATAGACGTTGACCTTAGGCCCAACTCTTCAAGCCAATCCTCACGGATTGAGTTTGTTCGACCCACCAAGAAGTCCATATTGAGCGAGTATGGCCCAATGGCAAGCCTTAGTTAGTCAG
>BRYF01000012.1:17907500-17910000 GCA_030159135.1 Actinidia polygama
ATAATGTACTAACTAACACGACTACATGAAAACTAATATACCTAGAGGTTCACAGAAGGGGTACGTACCCAACTAAGCTGCATAATCCTTGTATACGGTCCAAAAAACTAACTTAAAAATATTAAAAACAACGTTAGCTTAAAAACTCATTAAATGATAGGCAAGTAGAATACAATTGTAAACAGGAATTTAAAATAACATAATCACGACATTCCGTTGAGTACTGAGAAAATGGGCTGAAGAGAAACTTATGGGATTCAAATAGATTCACCCACACCATGGCCCATACATTATAAATGGGCCTGACTTAAAACAATTTCAACTCCATTCAAGTTCAGGTAAATTTCACAATTGTTCCCTGTAGTTTTTACAAAGTTTCAATTTGGTCTCTATTGTTGAGATTTAAACTGTTAGAATAATATACGTATATATATGTGTATATATATATGTATCTATGTATATTATTCTAAAATGGTATCAGAGCCTGATGTCTGTTCTGATGTGTGGACCCCTCAGCTTACACTTTCTCCTCACAATCTGTATCACGCTCTGCGTGAGAGGGAGTGTTGAGTGAAATCCCACATCGCCTGGGAGACTCCTATCTGCGTCTGTTTATAAGGTGAGAAGTTTCCTGTCCTTGTAACTCGAGTTTTGAGGGTGAGTTCTACTCCCCCTTCTCTAACATAAACAATTATAACTCCACTGTTTTAACTTAGTTTTAATTTAGTCTACCATCAATACTTGTTAATGATTTGGATAGAAAGTAAGCTGTAAAACTTGGTCATTTTTAGAAGATAATATTATTACTATTGGTCCCAATAGTATGACCAAACTTTCACTTTGGCCACTTAAAAAATGGCTTTGTGAGTATCACATGTTTGTTTTCTGTCAAACTTGTTAGTGGGAAATGAAAGTATAGACTATATTAAAACTAATTTGAAGTAGTGAGATTTTAATTGTTCAAATTGGAAGTATAGGAACCAAAGTAAACCTTTAATAAAACTAAAATGACCAATAAAGAAACTTACCATTAAAATTCTCGTTGGCGGTTTCGTGATTAGCAGTGTAACTCCTAAAACGAACTCCACTCAAATACGGCAACAATCAAAATTGGAAACCCTTTTCCTCCTCTAATTAGTAAAACCCAAACCTTGGTGGATTCCAAGTCTTACTAGAGTATATATTCGTAGGCGAGTTCTCTTCATTATATATAATTACATAGCTTTCTCTCTCCTCCATCACCAAACAATGAAGACGAACAGGATGCGTTTAACACTCGACGACGTCAAGGACGTCAAACCCAGTCCTGAAGACTCCGCCTTACAAATCTTGTCACAGATCGCACAAATCGGCAGAGATTTATTTGAGAAAGAAAAATTGATGAGAGAGGAAACGAGTATGACCATCGAGAGCCGAACAACTGAATCAGACAGGTTCTTGATGAGTGCAGATCAGTTTTGTAACGATCCCGTTCCGATGCTTCGCATACCCAGATGTAAGAGGACGATGAGAGCAAATCCGAATTCAATGAAGAAGTGCTATCCTCCCACGGTTGATAACAGTTTGAAGAGAGAGAACTGGCTCCAGAGGCGCCGCAAGAAACGAAACGACATTGGCTGCTCTAAATGGCAACGCGGAAGTGAAGACAGAGAAGAAGAAGAAGAAGACAAGACTAGGGAAAAAGAGAAGACTAGGAAAAAATATTTATTCGAGAAAGAAGAGAAGATGAGAGAGAAAACAAATAAGAATGAGTATGACTATGAGTATGTAGTATTTGAGAGCGAATGGGAGATGAGTGTAAAGGTCTTTGAGAATTCTGTCCCGAGCGCGAAGCTCGACATATCCAAAGGAGAGAGGATGACGAGAGAGAGAGAGATGAAGAAGCCCAGGGAAGAGAGATTGAGAAGAGAGAAGCTGCTCAAGAGGCCTGTCATAGATGAAACTCCCAAGAAAACAGAAGAAATCATCTTCACTAAGCGACGACGTGGAGGAGATCAACAAAGCAAAGAAGAACAAGAAGAAGAAGAGGGTAGGGCAAACAAGAAGCCAAGGCAAAGTAAAAAGACAATCGATAACGGTCCAGAACCACCGCCGAAGCTACCACAACGATTCATAGACCGTATTTGGGAACTGAACGGTACGGATGTGA
Source organism: Actinidia polygama (assembly GCA_030159135.1). Classification (NCBI taxonomy): domain Eukaryota; kingdom Viridiplantae; phylum Streptophyta; class Magnoliopsida; order Ericales; family Actinidiaceae; genus Actinidia; species Actinidia polygama. The sequence goes on from BRYF01000012.1 coordinate 17,909,650, forward strand.
AGTTAGTGATTCAGAAGGGGTTGACCGGAACCGACATGAAGGATAACGAGAACCGTTTGGCGATGCCGCTTCTGCAAGTGAGGTCGGAGTTCTTGACTGGTGAAGAGAATTTGTTCCTGGGGATGCGAGACGGGAACAAAGTGAACGGCGTTAGGGTTCCGCTGGTGGAGACGTGTGGTGAAAGGTGTGAGTTGATTACGTTTAAGAGGTGGGAGATGAGGAAGAAGAAAGGTAAGCCGAGCTACAGCTATGTGTTTGTTGGGGAGTGGAATAAGGTTCGGTATAGGAATAAACTCAAGGAGGGTATGATAGTGCAAGTGTGGTCGTTTCGGAGAGAAAACGGGGACTTGG
>BRYF01000012.1:17917500-17920000 GCA_030159135.1 Actinidia polygama
ATATATATATACTGACACAAGTGCACTCCTTAAATTGGGTTAAGATTCTCTCTAATAAATTTTTCTAAAGTGTCGCTAGAGTTACTAAAATGACGGCGTTTTGTATTAAAACGACGATGTTTTGATTATTTTAAAATGGAGGAGGGTTTGCACAGATTTGTCTATGGTTCGTTCTGATAGACCGAGAGAGAGAGTTAAAAAAAAAAAAAAAAAGAAACCAAATATTTGGAACCAAATCAAAACGACGTTGTTCTGAACACTCTGAACAAAATTTCAAAATAATCAAAACGTCGTTTTGATTACTTTGAAAGGTAGATGCTATATAAGGCTAAGCTCTTATTCTCTCAAAGGTACGTACATTTAGTCCATTTCAGCTATTTATTTATATTTTCTCTCTCTATCATCTACATCTAGTCACTTGACTTAAACGTTGGAGAGACGTTTTCTAGAAACAAGACTGGCGACCGAACTCACTATTTTTGCCTCGCAAAGAACAGGTGAAGCACCAGCAACTACCGTTAACTGTCGCTTGGCCACTGTAGATGTCTATTTTCGATTTTCTTCCTCTTTTCCTCAAACACTCACACCCCACAAGGTCATTCAATTAATATGCCTATAAATTATGAACTTGTAATATCAACACATTTACATGTTGGAAAGTGGATCTCCATATTCCCCAAATTAGAGTAATACCAAAAACTATAGAAGCAGTGGATGCAATTACAGAGAACATGGAAACACAAGGCTTAAATTTGTGACTTTCAAGTCTAGATATACAAGTAAAGCAGAACAAAAAAAAAATACGAATAAAAAAAAAAGGCTTCAAGCTTCCAGAGTCCATGGTCCGCTTCCTGAAGAGCAAAATTGCGAGGCTGCCAATGCAAAAATGGATGAAAGAGCCATAGCAGTGAGTCACAAACGACCCAAAATCTGTACCCACTATGCATTGCCATCCTCCTCCATATGCCCTATCAAATTCCTGCATTTACGTATCAATTGCTAACTAATTAAGTGTAGTACGAGATTAAGCTTTAAAAGACTTGACTTGGGTTGATCCATCATCTTGTTAATTAGTAGTTTAGTACTAATTGTTTGATTAAGTTTGGTATAGTTTAGTTGCTTTGATTATCAAGTTTTTTCGTCTCTAGTGAATATGTTTAACCGTTCGATCAAGATTTTGAGAGTGCTAGTTACTGGTTATAAGTGGCAATTTCTATATTTTTCTATCTCAACTGATGTATCAGAGTATTTGTCAATAACTTCTGTTTCCACTTATGGTGCAAAAATAATATTAAAAAATTAATAAAAAACTATTTTTTAAAAATTTTCATTTTGATGCGTTTTAACTTATGTTTTTTAATAATCTACTTTAACATCTTCTTATACTTTTCTAGTTCATATTGATGTTAGGAGCAACATTTTCAAATTCTTCTTGTCAAAAAGAATTAAAAAATATAAACTTTTGATCATTTCAGTAAAGACGAAAAAAATCAAAAATCAAAGCAGCTAAAATTAGCTATAAAAAAAAGCTTGCTACCCCAAACTAAGGCCTACTTAGTAATGGATATTTTAGATTTGTTACCTTCTTTATAAAGCGGGCGATTTCAGTGGGCTCAGTGACATCGTAAAAGTCAAGTGCTTTTGCAGCTAAATCAAGGGCATCTTGTTGCATGGTCTGAAGTATATCGGTCTCTCCAATGATTGCTTTGCCTTCAAGCATGACGGATCAAGGCTCAAGCTATGAAATACTGGTTCTGGTGATGATTTATGGTGGTGTTGAATTTACACTAGTGAAGAAGAGGGAGAGCAAATATAGACTAAGTTTTGGATATCAGATAGAGTTGGTTTTGGTTTCCCAATTTATATATGGTCCAAGCCTCCAACGCACTTTAAGCTGTGGAAATGAAGCAGAGGTGGTAATTTTGTACATGTAAATTGTTCCAAGCATCCTTAAAATAGGGTAAATTACAATTAGCACCCATATTTTCACACCAAAGTCCCATAGAGATCCCTCTGGTCTCGATTGTGGTGGTGAATCTCTTTTACATCAAGTCAAGTTAAGAGACTTAACGAAAATTCTCATGCGAGCGACACATATACTTTCGCCAAAAGTACCCCTTTGTCCCATAAACTTTCACCAATATTCCAAGTTGATACCATCATACCACGACTTTGCTGATGAAGGTGTAGGGTTGCTAACAGACAAAACGGCGTCGTTTCTTACTTTCGGTAAACTCGTCGGTAGTAACCTTCGGTAAGCGTAGACTTACCCCTTTGGTTATTGGAAAATGCTACAGTCACTGATAATTATACTGAAGTTGTTACCGATGACACCAAAACGACGTCGTTTTGGTGAAAAACGACGTTGTTTTGATTTTTAAACATTTGGGGCTTTTAGTTGAACAACGCCGTTTTGGTTGTTTTGCACCAAAACGACATCGTTTTGGTGCCATCAGTAACAACTTCGATAAAACTATCGGTGACTATAGCATTTTCCTTG
>BRYF01000012.1:17930000-17932500 GCA_030159135.1 Actinidia polygama
TTTCAGTGAACTAGTTCATATATTGATCAACTCACAATCCCCATCAATGGTGGCCGAAAGCCACAAACCAGTACATCCAACCACTACACCTCAACCTATGAAGCACGAGTACGGAATACGGGTACGGTACGGGTACGGGGTACGGCAAAAATCTAAAAAGTAGAGTACGGGTACGGCTGCGGTACGGTAATATGTATATATATATTTTTATAATTTTTAATACCTAATATGTATAGGAAACAAATACGCAATTAATTTTTGTATAATTATAGTTATATTATAATATAATTATACTTTAACCCCTTAATATTTATTTAGTTTTACAAATTGAACTATTTTAATTTTAAAAAATAACAAATTGACCCCCGCCGTACCCATGCCGTACCGGAGGCGTACCCATAAAGCTCAAACGTACCCGATACTTTTTTGCCGTACCCGGTACGATTTTGCCGTACCCGGTACGATTTTGCCGTACCGGGGCCGTACCCGTACCCGGTACGCGTACGGCAACTTTTTTGAAGTACCCGTGCTTCATAGACCTCAACAATCAGACCTACCACTTCATTAAACTAGTCCAACACATTCATCACCTGAAAGCTGAATTTTCCCTGATTAGTGCACTCGCCCATTGCCGCATCACAATCAAAACCAAATTTAAATTGACCAACAACCATTTTAGCATACCAGATGCACACAAATCACGCAAAGACAATTATTGATGAATTCCCCATTCAAACTAGATGTCACTTTTAGAATGTGCAGCACCAATAAAGCATTTAAAATTTGCAGCAAACCATCCAAAGTTTACGTGTGTCAAAAATCTCACCAGCATCATTGCATTATTTTATACTTCGTAATCACAGAACTTGCAATCAATCCAAATGGTTTACAACCAACAGAACACTTCAACAACTACAAATCATACGATCATACATAGATAGTAAGAAGATTAATGTCGTCAACACCCCCATCATCATAGATGATAATTATGTACTTTATGTTAGTAGATTATGAACATCATCGCTACTGCTGCATCCTACTTTATAATCTTTTTCCTCCTTCAAAGATGTATTTACTGAGTTTTATCTAACAAAATCAACAGAATTTGAACGTGAAAAAAACATAGCATCTAATCAGATGAATTCACGTGCCACTATTTATTTGAAATTTTCTAATTTCTAACTTACTAGAAAGGTTCATAAGCGAAAAGTAATGCAAGCAATCTACTCCTGTCCATCAATTTCCCTATTTCTATCCGCATCGTATAGGATACCAATACTCCTTAAGTACTTGCAGACACGTATGTATCTGATACTTTCTAAACATATCCATAATTTAAAATTTATTTTCTTTAGTTTTGAGAAGTATCGGATACTCTAGATCATGGTTTGTTTGGGTGAATAAGCATATATAAAGAGAAGGAAAAAATAATACAAGTTTTTTAGGGGCATACCACAGTACCTAAAAGCTTCTATACAAAATAAATATCAGCATATACCTGCAACATCTACCTCCAAAACATAAAAACAAAATTGCTATCTATCTGTATTCAACACAACTATATACCTAAAAAAGAGTCGGAATTATCAAAGGAACTCTAAGCCCCACTTACACCACGACCCTCCAAAAGAGGGAGGAGGGGGAAAGTCAACAAAGCAGCATCGAATTCCCTAGGAAATATAACAGCTACAGACAAAAAAAACAAGAAAGCATTTCTCAACCCGCTTACTCCAGGAGGGGGAGCAACCAAACGTAGGGCCAAAACCAAACATAAAAACCTTATTATACATACCACAAGACTAGGCTCTCATAGCTCAATCCTACACCCACTTACTCACTTTCCCCAAACAGCAGAAAGGAGGGGAGGGGAGGGGAGAGGAGAGCACACGAGATTGCCATGCACAACCCACATGGCTTGGAAAATGAACTAAGAACAAATAAATAGACATGAGCATCCCTCATGGATAGGTGATAAAAAAACCCAATTGGTAACTCCCAACCCAAACCCCTTTTCTGCCCTTCCCCTAGTAAATCTCATCAATCACACGGATGTTCACTCAATAGCTCTAAAGAAAACACTCCAAAATCCAAACTGTTAGAATAGAATATATTTTGTATATACACAAAATATATTCTGATATATATTATATTCTTATATTATATATCAGAATATATTCTGATTGATACATTACTGTATTTATTTTATTATTGCTACCTTATGTAATCCATTCCTTTTTTTAGCATCCTCTATATAAGAGGACTCGTGTATATCATTATTCATGGAATATAATACAGAAATTCCCTCTCTCTCTCAATTTCTAACATGATATCAAAGCCACACCCTGTGGCCAAACTCTTACGCTAAACCCCCGGCAACGTTCTGGCATTCATCGGCGAAGACCAATCCGCCGATCACCAAACACAGCCTCTGCCACACAACCAAACAAACAAAACCTCGGGTGTCGTCAAATTTTTCCCAAAAATCTTCTCTGATTCGCCT
>BRYF01000012.1:17942500-17950000 GCA_030159135.1 Actinidia polygama
TATCAGAAACATAATAGAACGTTGCCATTTGGAGATCAACCCGCAATCATAGGCAACGTGATGGAGGAGTCTAATGGAGATGAAGTCCTTAGGAAGATAGAATTCCCATAGAAATGAACTTCTAGTCAAGCAGAATACGTGACGCTCTCTCATTGGTGATGTAGAGATTAACTTCAATTCCGTAACATGGCGAGCTCACACACGATGGCGAGGTGAGTGATGGCGATGACATGATGGGCGACCAGAATACGATCTCTTAGGCGACGTGCTCAACTTAGAATATCAATAGACGAATATTTTATCCCACATCAGTAGCCCCCTACTCAAGATGCCAAGATGAAACACTTGGGATCTTCGAGTAGCAAATCGGGTATCTTAATTTTGATAACGCAAGCATGCAATGATGCCCTGTTTCTCCGGGATGAAATGTGGATGTGAGTATTAATGGCGGAACGTCATTTTGATGGGAACGGCAATTTTGGTTTCGAAATTCAGAACACCGCGTAATCTCGACCGTTGACGCAAACAGATCTCAGTCCTTGGGGTGTCCTATAAATAGGGGGTCACCCCAATCATTTGTACTCTTTTGCTCTCGTTGTTGAATTGCTGCTCTTGCTCCGTCGTGCACCTCGCCCTTACTCAGCTCGCCCTCAACTCCTCATCTCCACTTTCTAGTAAGTATAACTGCCAACTCTTCTTGTAGTTCTAATTCCTTAGTGTGTGTCCAGTAGATCCACATTAGGCGACTTAGAAAACTTAGAGGATTCCTTGCCATCTTGGATATCCGATTATTTAGGAGAAGGATCGTCGTATATAACTGACAAAATGGATAGGCTTATTTCCTTTTGTCATCCCTTCCTCGCCTCATTTGTTTTGACTCGGCCAACTCCTCTGCGGCAATATACTTGTCATATTTGCCTTGGAGAGTTGACAAGGTTTTAGGGACGTTCTTTGATAGGGAGTCAAATAATGGGCCTGGGCAAAGTCCTTCCATCATCGCCATAATCACTAGGGGTGGGCATGGGTCGGGTTGGGTCTGGGCTACGTTAGACCCAGAACCGAACCGACCATCCACGGTTCCATATTTTTGGACCAAAAACCGACCCGACCCGACCCGACCACCCAAAAGAACTGAACCAAACCAAACCGAACCGCTCGGGTCCGATTTAGATCGGGTCGGTTCTTTGATTCTTCATTTTCGAGTTGGTTCAGTTCGGGTCTCGATTCGGGTCTCGAGTTTTGGTCGGTTATGGATAAAATAGATAATACTCTAATGTGGTGAGTGCATTGTATGTCTATAGGATCGGTTTAGTTCAGTTCTCGATGTCAGTTCTCTTAAGTCGGGTCTCGGGTTAAGTTGATTCTGGGTAAAATAATGTGTAGACCCGAGAACCTACCCAAGACAGTCGGGTCTAGAATTTTTAGACTCAGAATCGAACCTAAGGAGTGGTATACCCGAACCAACCCGAACCAATGAGGTCGGGTCGGTTCTCATGTCCAACGGGTATTTTGCCCACCTCTAATGATCACCACTTTGTCACTGGGATCTTCCACCTCCAAGAAGGCTTGGTTAAACTGCTTTACATAGTCCTTTACACTTTCGATTTCTTCTGGTGGATGGTAAAGAGGTGGGAGGCATTTTTCTGTCTGACTTGGCAACTCATGAAGTTGACAACGAAAAGCCTGCTCAGGACGTCAAACGAGTCAATGGTTCTTGGAGAGAGTTTTTTGAACCATGATCTTGTTGGTCCCTCTAGGGTTATTGAGAAAGCCTTACACATCACCTCGTCATAATATCCTAAGAGTGATATCAAGCTTTTGTACGAGTCTAGATGGTCCATATGATTTGTCTTTCCTTCGTAGACTCCGAGCTAAGTAGGTAGTTTGAACCTGGAGGAAACCTTGATTCTCATCACCCTCTTTGAGAATGGCGGCTCGATTTGCTTGATCAAAGCATCCACGATTACTGGAGCTCCTTCCCCAGTATTGATGGCGTCAAGACGGGCGTTAAGATCCCTGATCTTTTGGGAGGTGGAATTATCTCGGCTCCTAGTCATCTCGGCGAGGTGACCTTCCTCTTCGCTTTTCCACCTTGCCCTCCATTTCAGGGGCTCGGTTGGATGATCGAGATTCTGACGAATAGGAACTTCTTTCACATCTGGAATGAGGACTTGGCGATCGACGTTGCCTATTTCGTGCTCGGCCAGTACTATGGTTGTTCTAGGAATTGTCGTCGCCCGATCGGCGAGACCGTTGGATATCCTGAACGGGAGGAGCGGATGGAGGTGGTGGATTGGCTGCGGAGAGATGTTGTATCCGGAATGGAAGGACCATTGGGTAATTCTCATATGCTCGGCCATACCATGTATCTCATGGTGGAGTCCCTCTAAGTTTGGAGCTTCACTGGTATTGGCCATTGGATGAGCTATATAATCTAAAGGGTTGTTGGCGCTTGGTTTAGGTATCAAACGGCTACGCAGGTGCATAGAAAGTTGAGAAATATTGTTCTCACAGACGGCGCTAAACTGTTGTGCTAAAAAATTAGGACGAGCAACCAATAGTCAATATTGCTCTTTTTACCTCGGTACTGGACCTCGACGATAACAGGGCAACTTGCGCAACAAAGAACAAATATTACTGGTCGGGGTGAGGCCGCTCAAAACTCCTCCGGCATACACATTAGACTAATGCAACAATAAACTAAGCAAAATGGGAGAGGAGAGATCAATATATACGAGCGAGAATTAAATCATACCTCATTGTGATGGAGGAGAGGCCTTTATATAGATGGAGAATGATGGGTCGTGTGAGTGGATCACGGCGAGATCCGCGGAGGGATAGGTATGGAAGGATATTCCAAATATATCAAAGACATAATAGGACGTTGCCATTTGGAGATCAACCCGCAATCATAGGCGACGTGATGGAGAAGGAGTCTCATGGAGATGCAGTCCTTATGGAGATAGAATTCCCATAGAAATGAACTTCTGGTCAGGAAGAATACGTGACGCTCTCCCATTGGCGATGTGGAGATTAACTTCAATTTCGTAACATGGCGAGCTCACACACGATGGCGAGGTGAGTGATGGTGATGACATGATGGGCGACCAGAACTATATATGTGATACGGCAATACGGTCTCTTAGGCGACGTGCTCAACTTAGAATATGAATACGCGAATATTTTGCCCCACATAGTAATGGTGGGTTGTGGGGGATGGAGCAAAGGGGGAGCGAGATGGCCCAAATCGACTAGAAGACGGCCGACAGCGAGGCAGACAGGCCATGTGGATAGTGGGTGTAGGTGGGAGGGTTGAAAAATGTTGGTTGGGTCTTTAAATTGAATGATGTGCCACATCTATCCAATGGTTGCCTATAAAGGCTTAGCCTGTTGGTGAGTCGATCTCAAAGCGTAGTTCCAGAGGCAAAAGCCCTAATCCTTCAGCGCCTCAATTGCTACGATGCTCGCCGCAAAGATCTAAACTTTTCTCGCCGCACTCATTTGACTGGTAAATCACAAATTAGACTCTCAGATCAAATGGAGTAGAAAATAGATGCTTAAGAGAGATTGATTTCGAGGATAAGAATGTGGTGTGTAAATCTAGAGAGAGAGAGAGTGGGATTAATGCAAAAACTAGAGGTGGTTTTACCTACAGGCTACAGCTCGGGAAACATCCCAGTATTTGAATATTAAAATCACGGGTAAAATACACTCGAAGCCCTTTTATTTTTATTAATTTTTAAATAATTTTTTTAACTTTTAATTATATCAATAAATTGCTAACACTTTAGGTCAAGCCAAGTATGACTATGACCCTTCTTTAAATTTACTGTTTAATTAAAATTCTTATGTCCTTATTATATGTGTTTATATGAACACTTTTTGTCACTTACTTGGATAAGATAGGAATTAATAGTTATATTAATATTTGGACTGAAACTAGTACATTTAGAAGTAAATGATGTAAAATAAATTTTTAGTAAATATAATAGTGCAAAGTGAAATTTACCCAAAAATTTTCTATGGACGTTCTTTTTTCTGTGCAAATTGAAACAGTTTTTTGATTTACAGAATGGGCCAGTGATCATTATTCCCTTCGGCCACTAGAGTTGAGGTAAGATTTGGACCTCATTCAATCCCAATGCAATCCCAAAGATATTATAAATTCTAAGGGAATGGATCAAGAACAACATCTCCCCACGGGATTGATCTAGAGTCACTCTTAATTATTAAATATGTCATTTGATCATATTTGAACAAATTTTAATTTAATGAGATTGGCAATCCAATCCTAATCCTAATGGAATTAGGATGAAGGTTGGATTACTGTGATTGGACTATGAATATCACTCCCCATGAAATATTCATTATCCTCTAATTTTTGGAATTAACAGTCACTGTGAACTAATAGTCCAGAGTTTAGTTTTTACACTAGAACATAAAAATGGAGGATTAACAGTCCCGATGTACTAATAGTTGTTTAATTGTAGTACTAGAATTAAAATGCACCTCACAAAACTAATAGTCCAATTCCATTCTCAAAATCTGTTATCATTTTTTACGAGGGCCATTTCAATAGACTATATGGCCATGCTTGATAAAAGATTCAATTTAATGGGATTAGTAATCTAATTCCAATTTTCTTAAATTAATTGTCTCATGTGATTGAATTAGTAATACCAACTCCCCATAAAATTTCTAATCCTTTATTTTTTGGGGATTAATAATCTCAAATCCTAATAGACTATTAGTCCAAAGTTTAAATTTGACACTAAAACACGAGTAAAGTGGGTCTCATGTAACTAATAGTCAAATTTTACCCTCAAAATACGTTATCAAACGTAGTCTATATGAATAGTGCATAAGCAAAAAATACAATTAGGTTGTGTGATTATATGTGTGTAGGAAAGAGAAAAGAATGGAAAAGAAGAATGAAGAAAATCAAGGAAATAAACAAAATTCTCTCCTGTTAGTTCAGCTCAGAAAATTTTTAATCATGAAAATAACAAAAATAAATAAAAAATAAAATGGTTTTTCTTTCTATTTTCGTTTCTGTCAAAAAATCTAAAATCCAAACATGGCATTCAACAATTTTAAGGCTCTATTTGGATACGTTCATAAATTTCAAATCCACAAGGATTTCAAAAATCCCATTTGAATTTATTTTTTCAAAAAAGATTAATTACATGAATTTCAATTAACACTATTTTGGAGAGGAGACGATGAGAGAGAAGAGGAGAGAGGAGAGAGATGAAGAGAGAGAAAGGAAAGAAATGTGTGAATTTATCAAATAACACTTATTTTGAAGTTATTTAAAAAAAATTATTTTGGTATTAAAATTCAACGGGTGATTTCTCTTGATTTTAAATCATTTAATCTATTCGCCATCCAAACATCGATTGATTTGGAACAAAAATTTATAATTCATTGATTTCAAATTTCTATGGATTTTAAATTCCCGATTTGAAATTGGTTTTTTCAAAAAAAAAATTAATTACATGAATTTTAATTAACACTATTTTGGAGAGGAGATGATGAGAGAGGATAGAGACAATGAGAGAGAGAGCGCGGAGAATTCGTCAAATAACACTTACTTTAGAATTATTTGAAATTATTTTATTTTGTCCTTAAAATTCAAGGGTGATTTTTCTTGATTTTAAATCCTTTGATCTATTCACCATCCAAACATCGATAAATTTAAAATAAAAACTTAAATTTTTTTTATTTCAAATCTACGTATCCAATCAAAAGTATTACGGATTTGGGGTCCTTGTTTACTTCAGCATTAGACCACTGGGTGGAGATAGCAAATCATTTTTTAATAAATGTCTAAATTAGTCTTAGGAATAGCGAGGGATATTTTAATTTTACGTATTCAAAATTGAAGAGTTTTTTTTAAAGAAAATTGGAGTGCAAATATCATTACCCTTTCATCAACTGGAGATAAAAAATTAGAAAATGAAAATATTTTTTAATAACTTCTTTTTAAAAAAAATTATGAAATGTTTGGTCCTACCCGTCGTGTGAACTTATCAAATTCTTAAAAATAATAAATTCACCCCAAATAAATATCAATTCTAGGATTGGCCAAGAGAATTCAGGAATTTTGCACGAATTTGGGATAGAAGCGCAAATTGGCTGTTTGGGGGTAAGCTTTTTGTTTCAGTTTTTTAGCTACTTTGATTTTCGAAAAGTGTTCGTTTTTAGTGAAATTTTGCCACTGTTTGATCAAAATTTAATATTTATTTTGGTCCCACTTAACAATATAATCATAAATGTTAGTAATTGATGTTTCATGGTTACAATAACTGATATGAAAATAAAACAAAATAAAATAAATCTATTTTAAGAATCAGTTCTACATTCGCATCGATAGTAGTAACATATGTATATATAGAGAAAGAATGGTTATGCGAAAATTGTGAAAAAGGATACTCTAGTTTTTTCTCCAAATCTACTCCTAGAATTAATTCTCATCCCTAGTTTGGGAAAGTTTTTTTTGGATTATATAACTAATTTTGCTGTGTGTGTGTGTGTGTGTTTAGTGAGTTTTTTTACTTTTTGATCAAAATTTTGAATATTTTCAGTTTTTCTTGAAGAAATTTGCTTGAATTTTAAAAAAGATCCACTAAATATTTTCATATTTTTAGTGATTTTTTTTGTTTTTAGTGATTTTTTTTAAAATTTTCAACAAATATTTTTATATTTTTAAATTTATCTGGTTAAAAAGAATTAAAAAAATATAAATATTTATATTAGAGTAAAAAAACAAAAACTAAATCAACTATATATATATATCTAAAAAAATGAAATGCGAAAAATTCGGGTCCTAGAATCTCCATATTCTTGAAATGGGCCGGGTCATATAAATATGGATACTGGGATTTAACTGCCAAATCTTGATCCCCAGCTCAGCCGAACGGCCGCAGGCCTGCAACCCTAACAACAACTAACAAATTAACGGTTTAGAGATAGAGAGTGAGAAAGAATCTAGAGAGAGAAAAGAGCTTGAAGATTTCTCATATAAACCAGACATGGCTCATTATTCTCACCTATCATAATTCTCATTTCATCACTTTCTCTGCAAAACGAAGAATGGCCTACAATCATTCGATCACACTGTTCAAGATGACGAATTTTGTGTACTTAGAAAACTCATCCAGATTGAAACGGAATTCATGGCCTCCGAAGGCTACCACCAGAAGGACAAGATCGTCAGTTTGCCGTGTCGTATATCGAAGAGGTTTAAATCGGTTTTCGATGATTTCGTTATCTTGTTTCATCGTTTCGTTTCTGTTATTGATTTCTGAAATTGAAATTGTATTTCGCTTGATCTAGATCTCGAGGTGTGAGCAATTTGACGCGTTTGTGCCCTATCTTGCTATGAACTATTTCGATCACTTCGTTTCAAGGCACAAAGTGCCGGAAAATTTACGAGATATCTGTTTGATTCCGTTTGTTTGCTATGAAAATGGAGGAAAATCACATAGAAGAGTAATT
>BRYF01000012.1:18072500-18075000 GCA_030159135.1 Actinidia polygama
GCCACCGTGACATTTGCTGCTGCTTTCACAATGCCCGGAGGTTACAACAACAACCTTGGCCCCGACCAAGGGTTTGCTCTTCTGCTATCAAGCAAACAACTTAGGTGGTTCATAATTTCGGATTCGGTTGCCATGACCTGCTCCATAACTGCCGCCTGCATCATATTTTGGGGAGCTGTCGTGGCCAAAGAAACCTATGTTTACTACTTTGCAAGCGCCATGGTGCTAACTTATATCGCGATACTCTCAACTGCTAGCGCGTTTGCGTCAGGACTCATTGCTGTTATGCCGGACGAACCGTTTGTTTATACAATGAGTTATATTACTGGGCAAGTTTTTCATGTCAATACCTTTTTGTTTCTTCTCCAGGTGGTGAGAATCTTTTCATTGCCTGAAGCCTGCAAGTTCTTGATTTATCTTCTCTGTAAGCTCAAGACCAAATGTATGAGATGAAATGAATCTTTTGCAAATTTGCCTAGCTGGGGTTGTTTTTATTCTCCATTAGTATACAAAGAAACGCCATTCACAAATGTCGATGGTTAACTAATTTTTATGTGGAGCTAGTTGTTTTCTTGACATGTCACCGACGTAAGGGTATGGGTATCGGTGCAGATACGTCTCTAAATATTAGAATCATTTAATTCTAATTTCAAGAATTCGTGAAAATACCAAAATATTCATATTTCTTTTCGTTTTCAAGGTAAATAGGATTTACAAGGTGCTAATGTGGGGTCCTACTATAATTTGTCAGTTTTAGTATATTTCTTGCATAAACTTGAATTATTAAATACGCTTCGCTTCGTTGGTGAGTTTCCAATTAAAAATATTAGATACATTTCTCATAACTTATCCAAGTGTCAATTATTCGACACGAGTACTTTTTATCTTTAGGTGAGTACATATAACATAGCAAGTCACAATTGAGCACCTTAGTATTTGTTGATTTGTTATGGTCATGAATTTCCTAAATTGAAATTTTGACTGGAATAAAAAAATGCCAGAACATCATATATGCTACTTTGAATTAGTCAAAAAAAAATTGAAGTCCCTACTTGGTGTACATAAATCTAGAACATTCAAGTCAACCTAAAATTCCACCCACATGAATTCAAATGTTTTGGAAATGGCAACTTGAAACTATAATTATTATATTTTCCTAAGAAATTACCAAATGCCATTTTTCTAGTACATCATAATTAAAAAAAATTATCCCATAAATTCCTTTTTTTGTGGTAAAGATGGTTGTGTGTATTGTTCAATCATCATTTATCTTTCTTTTCTTTTTTATTTCATTTCCTCTCTACTTGTATAATTTTTATGAAAATGTACTCTGCCTCCAAAAGATGGAAAAAAATTAATGTGAAAAACTCGATTCTATCTCGTACCGGGATTATTCAACCAAGACTTATTATAGGCTCTTTTTTTAGCTTATATTACTTCGTTAAAGAGTGTGGTCCATATAAGTGCAACTTTATCTGCACTGCTACGGCTTTAGAATTTGGACCAAGAAAATATTTTATAATTCAAAGTAAATGGTATAGATTCAATTAGTTATATAGAATTCACGTAATCAAATGAATCTCAACCATTTATTTATAATTTTTAAAACTTTTTTAATCCAGATTTGGGATCACGGAGTTTCTCCAACTTTCTACATGAAACTTCAGGCTGTTTTCGGATGGTAAACTTGTAAAGGGGAGAGAAACTCAAAGATAGAAAGGTAGAAACCGTTAAAGAAATTTGGGTTATTATCTGACATCCCCTTATTTATTACTTTTTGCACTTAACCCCCTCCATCTTTAAAAGCCTACATATCGACTCCCTGATCTATTGAACTTTGTCACTAACACCCCCTCCGTTACTATTCTGTTAGTAAAGTTAATAGAAAACGTGAATTCACTTAAAATTATTTTACTTATGACCAAATTACCCTTCATGTCTATATAAAACCACAAGAGAACAATGCCTCCATGCCTATACTAAAATTACCCTCTGTTATTTTGTATATTTTGTAGCATTGTGACTAGGTTGTTGTCCTTTGCGGACAAGAGGCTCCAGAAGATGTAATGATCCAATGGGAAAGTGTTGGGTTATGGTTTTATAGAGGCATGAAGAGTAATTTTGTCATAAATAAAATAATTTTAAATGAGTTCACATTTTCTATTAACTTTACTGACGGAACAGTAACAGAAGAGGTGTTAGTGACGAACTTCAATAAATGAGGGGGTCTGTATGTAGTAGTCTTTTAAAGATGAGGGGTTTAAGTGAAAAAGGATAATAAATGAGAGGGTGTCTGTTTTAATAGCCCAATAAATTTAAATTCATTTTTTGAGTAATGTTATACAAAACTAGCAATATTTATGATTTATTTTCCTAATTAACACTTAGGCTCCGTTTAGTTATAAAAAGGATAGGAATAAATTTTTGTGAGAAAATATATAAAGAATAAATTTTTTTTCTTAATTTTTTTCCCTAGCAAATAAACAACTAAAATTTAGTT
>BRYF01000012.1:18087500-18090000 GCA_030159135.1 Actinidia polygama
TTGTATTGACATATTAATACATATATACATTTATATGTATATATATATATATATACAAAAAATTAGAGGAGTTTTTATAATTTTATTTAGTTTCTTTTGTTATTCTAACTCTTATTTAGAATTTCTAGACAATTTAATATTTTCATTAAATATAAAACATTAAATTATAAGCCTTGCATTTGCCTTTAAAAATACTACTTAATTCTATTCAAGAAAAGTGATATTTCACTGCTACATCATTCATCATTCTGACGAGGTTTTATACTTAGACAAGGTCAGAGCATTTGCATTAATTTCGGGGCTTTATAAGCCACCATCATTAACAGTACTGGCTAGAATATTTATAACATCACAATTTTTACTTGAAATTTATAGTTGCCTGATATGCTATATGCTGCAGAATTGCTTCCATTGAAAGGTATTCAACTACTGAAGCAAATTGGTTAAACAAAGATCCAAAGTGATTGACGGGTATTGATAAGGGAAAGGAAAAAAATGGTCTTTATTATCTATGTTAGTATTTGAATTAGTCAGCTGTTTACTTGTCAATCTACCAAATCCCAGAAAATAAAACTTTGCTTATTTCAAGCCAATCTATGTACTGAATCTATCAAGTCGACAGATTGTGATCTACAGGTAAATCTTCCCTTTTTCCCTGGATTAACCCTGAATACTCTCATCTGCCTTGAAATCTTCTATAGGCAGATGAGGCTTCAATGCTTACGGACTGGACAAAGTTTGATATTTCTTCTTCCTTTGATAGTAACCTTGCTTCTTATTACTGTAACTTTTTGGTATTGTTATTTATTGTGTTGGTAGTTGTAAGTAAATGAATATTGATAAGAACTAAGAAGCATATGATCGGCTGTCGGAGTGCTTCTTTGATATTTGACAGATATTGAGTTTGATTGTTTTTGTTGTTGTTTTTCCATTCAAGTGAAAAACTAAAGCTTTCGTGGTTATTGAAGAACAATGATGATTTCTCCTTCCTTAGAAAGTTGATTTGTGCAACAAGCGCCGGTTCATCATGTTTCAGAAAAGTAGTGGATTTTGTAGTGAAGGGAACTTTGCTAATTGAAACTCTCTAGGCTATTAGTTAGTTCATGGTTGGAGGCTTCAAGGCTATTGATGATGATTGCAATTAAACGAAATGGTGGTATGGCTTCCCAATTGTCCACAAATGGACCTTTGCTTCCAAGGTAAATTTCATATTTAGAACGTTGTTTAATTCACTACTATCCTTAATATAATTTATCGTAAATACAATTTTAAACTCACAAAAAATTAGTAATTTGTCCTAAATTCTATAAATTCTACAATTTTGACCTCACAAAAAATTAGTAATTTGTCCTAAATTCTATAAATTCTACAATTTTGATCTCGCTGGACATAAATTCTGACAATTTTGACCCCACTGAACCTAAGTATGGACTTCACTCCTGGTTACTTGAATGAATTCATTAGTGATAAATGGTTGGGTTATAAACCTCACGTGGCATGTGTGACTCCGATTTAAATTCATTAGTGAAATTTTAGTGTCTAATAAAGTGATTTTAAAAAAACAATTACTTGATTGCAGTAAAAGGAGAAACTCACAAGTTGGAATCTTAAAGGAGACCTTGGAGACCAAAGGATCTGGCAAAGTTGCGACAATGAGTCCTGTTCTCCTGTAATTTTAGTGTAGAGTGGCATATGTTTGATCCTAATGTTATATGCTTGGATTTATTTCTTTATTACACGGAATATGTTAGTTTTGTTTTGGTAAGTACTTTTTGCGAACAAATATCATGAATAGTTAGATTAATGAAAATTGTTACTATTTGTTTCCTTTTATTTAATATTCGCACCGGCGGTAGATTTGTGAAACGAGTTGTTTCTTTTTACTCTATGGACTTTGCTATGATATAGCTACTACCCACATTACATTATTAGGCCCGTGCATAGTACGGAATGTTGCTATTTCAAGCTATTTTACTGATGATGTAATCATGCATGTATTAATCAGAGAGATTCCACCATTATCTGAAATTATGGTAAAAAATACAAAATTTATTATTTACTCCTAAATGCATATCAATACTAATACGATCATCTTTCATGCTGCTATAGCCTTGCAGGATGATAATGTGAAACAATTTGGTGTACAAGAAGGGACAATTTGTATGCATCTTAATTTCGGAAGGAACAAACTGAGGATCGGCTGATCATCTACACTCACAAAATAGGTATGAATCATTTTTATGATTCTTTTCATGCTGCATTGATGTGGGGGCTATATAACCTTTATTAAAGAAAAAGACAGGTGGGACATGGTTTGGCATGCCCTTCTTGGCACTCTACCAAAATATAGTTTCGGTCATGACTAGGCATTGATGTTTTAATGAAACAAAGACCATCTCTTTCTTTCTACAGCCCCAAACAACACGGCTAGATGCTTGAATATCTATTCATGAACCCATGCTATACGGACGCGGGTGCGGGCACACGTCTAAATGTGAGA
>BRYF01000012.1:18125000-18127500 GCA_030159135.1 Actinidia polygama
GTCCCAAAGTTCGTTCAGATCCTTACTTCAAGATAATCTAACGGTGTTTTTGTTCCTTCACGTCTCCATGAGAAACATGCTTTGTAATTAATGTATGTATACCCTCGAAGCTAGATCGATTGGTGGTATCACTCCGATCAATATCGCGCTCCAAGAAAAAATCGCTTCTACTGTTGCGGCTTCCTCGGCTTCTCTTCCTCTAGCTGCATCCTTCACGGAGAATCGACGATGAAGCAAATCCAGATCTTGAATTTTGAATCAAAAGTAGATAGATACCCATTGCATTCTCCGGCGGTCTTTGTGGTCCACTGAATTTCTCTCCTCCATCGTGGTCTGTCAACTCTCGAATAAGGTTTTAGATGATCTCAATCAATGTGTCTGAGGTTCTTCGGAGATTTTGACGACGATGTGGAGAGGGAGAAAAATTAGACAAACGGTGATGAAGGAGAAACAGTTGAGGGCAGAGAGAGAATAGTGAAGAGTTAGTATGAGAGAGAATCAGTCAGCAGTACAAGTAAACGAGGGTAAAGTTGTCATATTTGGCAAACATATCGTGACATTATTGCCGCCCTTCAATTATTCACAACAATTCTAACCTAATTTTTTCATTTTTAATCCTATTTTTTTTGGGAAAAAAAATCCATCAATTGTCCACTTCCCTAAAAAAATTTAAATAATTTATTTTAAAAATTGTATTAAATATGTCTAATCAGGGGCGGAGTCAGGATATTAGTTCAGTATGGTTAAAATAATAAAATTATATATAATTATAGAATAATAGTGTTTTTTTAGTAAGGTCAAAATTGTATTAGTAGTGCATTTTTTTTTCCAGTAAAGTGATAGTGTAATTTATTTTGTGAAATGATAGTGTAATATTTTTTTTTCAGTGGGGTCAATTGACCCCATAGCATTGACTGTGCCTTTGCCCTTGTATCTAATATTGATCTCATCGTCATCTTTATAATAATATCAATTTTATAGAAGTTGCGTTTATGAATTAAAAGGTATAAATATTTTATAAAAAATAATAGTGAAAAGAGAAAATAGAGACGGATCTCCATTTGTCTTAAATGTCTCAATTTTCAATACCAAAAATGTAACTTGATTGGAGTATGTTTGATCTCCAAATTGGAGTTAATGGTGCTTTGGTTGAAGAATGTTTAGCTAAATGTATTAAAAAAGAGAATTTTACCGTCTTCGAGTTTGGATTAAAAAATATTTTTCAAATTTAAAAAGAACAGTACAGATTACGTCATTATGTAATCCCCTTACATAAATGATTCTAAACCATTAATTTTGAATTTTAAAACATTTTCATAGTCAACATTTTCCAAAGTCCAGGAACGACTCTAGTCACTTCGACTATGCATTAAATTGATCAATTCATATCAATTTCAATGATGTTTCAGAATTATAGACAGTATGAACAATTTATGGTTAGCTACTATATTTTCATATTTCATCTTTAATCGTTGAAACTGACGCTTTACATATTTTCAACCTTCTTTGTAGAAAATAGTGGGTTGTCGTCGAATCTTGTACACGACTCTGAAGTGATTATGCTATAGTGTTGTTCATCGTGAACCTGTGCATTGTAATGACATGGCGGTCGAATTTAATGATCGTTGGTAGTGACGTGGCACACGCATGGCACAAGGGGCGCGATGGTTAAGCGTGATTTGACGAATATAAAAGTTCAAGTTTCGAGCTGGTTCAAGTTTCGAGTAAAAAATAAAACCGTCACGTTCTATGTTTGTGCAAACACAGACAATAAGAACCAAAATTCAAGTTTTGAGTAAAGAACCAAAAATACAAGTTTCTTTGTATCTTAAAAGCAAATTTGCTATAACTTGTGCAAACACAGACAGTAAAAACCAAAATTCAAGTTTCGAGTAAGAACCAAAAGTACAAGTTTCATTGTGATTTGCTATAACTTGTGCAAAGCAAATACCGTCTTTATGCAAACACAGACAGTAAGAACTAAAATTCAAGCTTCGAGTAAGAATCAACAGTACAAGTTTCGTTGTATCTTGAAAACAGATTTGCTATAACTTGTGCAAAGCAAATATTATCTTTAAAAAATCTACATAATAACGCGCCTCAAAATGTATAGTATTTAATGTAATTGAAGACACCATCACACTAATTTATTTCCAAACAAAACTTGCATGTACTGTGCAAAATGGACTTGTCATGTATAACGAGGAACCGAGCCCCTTGTCCACCCTTTTATCGTATGATAAAATGGACGGGCTTAGTTTCTCGTGTTCATAGTCAACTCACCTGTACTTCTGTTATCTTAATGTAACAGAACATAACATTAGCATATGGCTGAGAACATGTTCAACATGGACAAAGCACAAAAACAGCTAACCTTTTATTTATCTATAAAAAAATCAGAGTGAGAGCAAGTAATTAAACAACTGAACAGTCACAAGAGCACCAACTAGGAGATTTGACACGAACAATTGAATATTCATGAATAGTTTTCGTCCACACT
>BRYF01000012.1:18147500-18155000 GCA_030159135.1 Actinidia polygama
TTCCCAACGTCCTTGATTCCAAAACATTTCATCGATTTTTTGCCTTAGGCCATGGCGAGATGTCCTCTAGTAGCGAGGACAAAGATACATCTGGATATGGCATGATTACCGCTTCGGGTGACGAGGGTGAGTCCTGTCATCCCCGAGAAGAATCAGTAGAATATTTAGGAACCATCAGTAAAGAATGGAGGAGGATTTTACCTCGCCTTCCTGGTTTAACCATGCTGAGGCTGCTAGGGGAAAAGTTCCAGACCCCTTAAACTTGGGTCCGTTTAGTTTAAGCTCAAGCTCGAACTATAGATAGGAGTCCTAGTCAGACTTAGGGTTGTCCCTAGAGCTAAGATGGGATGGTACTAACTTGACTTTTTCAAAGTATTTTATCTCTTCTTAGTATTTAATGTCGGTTTTTATTTTGCAACTATGTCCAAGAGGATCAGTTTGGCGAAGCTCACCAAAAGGTATATGACAAAAAGGACAAAGAAGGGTTCAAGGCTGCAACCTCGTCCAACACGGGTGTGGTAATTCAAGAAAAACAACCTCGAGACGAGGTTTAGAACTTGTCGCCCAATAAAAGGGGCCAGATCAATGATTCCAAGGGACAGGAAGCATTGCCGCCACCCAAGGCTAAGAAGTCCAAACCTAGCAGAACGACGACCATGGGAACCGCGCGACCAGTAGCTCCCAAGGAAGGCACTTCAAAGAAGCTTGGCGAGGTTTTGGGTGTCGGAGCTTCCGTGACGGCAAGTGCCTCTGTGGCAAAGAAAATTCTTGCCAAGGTGATCCTTCCTGCCGACAAGGAAAAATTTGATTAACTTTCCTTGGACCAGGTGGTCACCAAGTTTCTCCATATCCTCGGTCAGGTATTTTTTTGCTTTCATCCTCAGATTTGATTTACAATCTTTTACTATCTTATGGCACTCATAGAAACTTGTTTATAGCAGGGGGTTGAGCTTGGGTCTTCCCTTGTTGTCCAAAGTAGGGCCATAGGGAACGACGCCACGTTTTAGATTTCCAGAGCAGAGTCAGTCGAGATGGAAATGGTTCGAGCTCAGAATCAAGCCATAGAGCTGGAAGGGCTTTTGTCTCAGTCCGCTAAGAAGATGAAGAGGGTCGATGCTAAACTTTAACAGAAAAATGAGGATGTGGCGAGGTTAGAGGCAGAGGTGACAGAGTTGCGAAAGAACAAGGCTCCCGCCAAGGGGAAAGCCTTTGAGGAATTTAAGTCCTCGGAGGATTTCCAGGAGGCTGTTGAAGATGCTTCCTCGAAGTACTTTGGCGAAGGGTTCAATTTTTGCAAAAGGCAACTTGCTTGCCATCACCCTAATCTTGATCATGTCCTGCGCGCAAAGGAAGCGGAGGCCGAGGAGAGGAAAAATAAGAAAGATGAGGAAAAAGGTGACACGAGCCCCCTCTCTTCTTAAAAACTTGTACTAAATTTTTTTTTTTTTTTGCTGGAGAGTTATAACTTTTTTCTCAATGAATGGAATTATCTTCTCTCTTTTTTCTGCTAGCCTTATTTTTTGGCGTATCTTATGTATGTAGGCGATATCAAGGAATTGGCGTTGTAAACTTGAACCAACACAGCTATGGCGATCTTGCTAAGATGGATTTTTCTCCAATTTAAGCTGTCAAAGTTCTATAATATGGCAAGATAGATTTAGGCATATTTTACTCGATCCAGCGAAGTAAATTTGGCACACAATATTTAGTCCTTTGGTGAATAAAATTGATTGGTGATTTGTAATTTCGCGATAAAGAAATAACTTGACAGTGTTGTGACATACGAGATTGGGGAGTAAAAATTGATCAATTGGCAAATTTAACTGATTGGAGATAAATACGATCAGATTATACATCCTCTGGCGACCAAGATACCTTATCTTGATATAGGCGATTTCATAATGGCAACCAAGACGCCGTATCTTGATATAGGCGATTTCATAATGGCGACCAAGACGCCTTAATGAATGAGCATTCTTGGTGATGGCAATGGCGATGAGAATTTAAAGCTCCATCAACATTGGCGATAAATTTGAACTAGAGAATCTTCATTAATTAATCATAAAAATTGGCGATAACAAACAATTTTGGTGATTAACATCATACAAATATGGAGCTTTTGGCGATCACAAAACTGGAGATACCAGCTTTTGCACTGACGATCTTCTTTTCACGACAACGATCAGGTTTATTCGTAATATTTCCTTAGATGCTCAACGTTCCATAGGTGAGGTAGTGCCTTTCTATTCATGTCCTCCAGCCAATACGTTCTTGGTCTGGACACTTTGGAAACTTTATAGAGGCCTTCTCACGTTGGACCAAGCTTTTCTGCATTCAACTCTCTCGTGGGGAGGGTGATCTTCCTTAGGACTAATTCGCTAGGCAAAAATGATCTATGCTTAACCCTCCGGTTGTAGTATTTGGCGATCTGATGCTTGTAGGCAGCTTGGCGCAGCTCAGCTCGCTCCCTCCCTCTTTTCGTCAAGGAGATTAGGTTAAGTCTTAGCTCGGTTTTATTGTTCTCCTTGTCAAAATTTGAAGTCCTGAAGCTTAGCATCCCTATCTCCACCGGTGTAATAGATTCTGACCCATAGACCATAGAAAATGGCGTCTCGCCCATACGGATTTTGCTCGTTGTATGGTATGCCTAGAGTATACTTGGTAGATCTTATGCCCATCTGCTCTTCAATTTTTCTAACCTCGCTTTAGATTCCTCAGGATTGTTCTATTAGTGACCTCCACTTGACCGTTTGTCTAAGGATGACCAAATGAGGAGAAATGGTGAGATATGGCGAGGTCTGAGCAGAATAATTTGAATCCGTCATTGTCAAATTGTTTGGCGTTGTCCGAGATGATAACCTTGGGAATTCTAAATAGGTAGATGACATTCTTCCATATGAAATTTCTGGTATTCTTTTTTGTGATTTTAGCAAAAGGCTCAGCTTCTGTCCACTTGGTGAAGTAATCTATGGCGACGATCAGAAATTTCCTTTGTAAGATGGGGTCCGAGTATATCCACTCTCCATTAGGCGAACGACCTTGGGTTGGTTATTAGCACCATCTCGGTATGAGGGAGATGACTTACTAGAGCAAACTTTTAGCACTTGTCGCACTTTCTGGTGAATGATATTGCATCCTATTCCATTTGAGGCCAAAAATAACCTTGGCAAACTGTTTTATTAACCAGCGATCTCGCCTCTGAGTGGTTTCCACAGATGCCTTCATGAATCTCTTTGAGGACGTATTCTACTTCTTTAGGTCGAAGACACCTTAAGAGCAGTCCTGAGAAGGACTTCTTATATAGAATACCATTGAGGAGGCAAAATTTAAAAGATCGGTATTGTATACGGTGAGCTTGGAACTTGTCAGTTGGTAGCGTTCCTTCTTAGAGGTATGAGATGATATCATCCATCCACGTCTGGCTTGATTCTGCTTGACATACGGGGATGGGAACCTCAATACTTAGATTTGGCAAGAACTCTAGTGGAACATTTTTGTCTACAATGAAATCAAAAGCAAAGGCGAGGTTGGCCAAAGCATTAGCTTTTTTGTTTTCCACTCTGGGGATTTAGAGAATCTTGAAGTCTTTGATCTTTATTGAAATACTTTTCACCTCATCCAGGTAGGCCACCATCTTGTGATCCTTGGCGAGATATTCTCCTTGGACCTGGTTTACGACAAGTTGGGAGTCACTAAAGGCGTCCAAAGATTTTACTCCCAATTTTGCTGCAACCCTTAATCCGGCTAGGAGAGCTTCATATTTTGCTTTGTTGTTGGTGGCCTTGAACCCAAGGCGAATGACATATTTCATTTGCTCACCTGATGGAGTTTGGAGAACAAGTCCTGCACCATAGCCATGCTGGTTGGATGATCCATCTACGAATAACTTTCATCTGAAGAGGTTCCCATCTAAATTCTGTTCTTTTGGAGCTTCCATCCCGGGGAGGACCACTTCTGGTTCTAGAGTAACGTCATATGTGAATTCAGCTACGAAGTCGGCTAATGCTTGGGCTTTGATCGCCATCCTTGGCCTATATTCGATTTGGAACTCATTTAACTCGATGGACCATTTGAGGAGCCTTCCCGAGGTGTGAGATCATTGGAGGATTTGTTTTAAGGGTTGATTAGTCAACACGGAAATGGAATGTGCTTGGAAATAATAGCGAAGCTTCCTGGTAGCAATTAGTAGTGCATAGGCGAGCTTCTCAATTTTTAGGTACCTTGTCTCAGCTCCCATGAGGACTTTGCTGACATAGTATACTGATTTTTGAACTTTGTCCTCTTCTTGGATGACCACTGCGCTCATTGCTGTTGGCAAAATGGACAAATACACTATGAGCTTTTCGCCTGTAGCAGGAACTGTGAGCAAGGGAGGCAAACCAAAATACTCTTTCAGCTGCTGGAACGCTATCTCGAATTCATTCATCCATTGGAAAGCTTGATTTTTTCTTAGAATTTTGAAGAATGGGAGGCATTTATCAGCTGATTTGAAGACGAATCTATTAAGGGCGGTTACTCGCCCAGTCAGTTGTTTCACTGTATGTTTCTGGGCGATCTCATGGAGAGTAGGGCTTGAATCTGGTCTGGGTTGGCTTGAATTCCTCGTCTGGTCACCAAGAAGCCTAGGAATTTACCTAAGGAGACACCAAAGATGCATTTGGAAGGACTTAGCATCATTCTGTGCTTCCGCAGGACACCGAATGCTTCTTCAAGGTGGGCAATGCGGTCAGCAACTTTGATGCTCTTAGCAAACATGTCATCAATTTATACCTCCATAGTTTTTCCAATTAATTCCTTGAACATTTTGTTCACCAATCTCTGATACGTCGCCATCGCATTCTTCAATCCAAAAGGGATGACTTTGTAGCAGTACAACCCTTTCTTAGTGATAAATGAAGTCTTTTCCAAGTTGAATGGATGCATTTTAATCTGGTGATAACCGGAGAAGGCATTTATAAAGTTGAGAAGGTTGTGTTTGGAGGTTGCGTCTACGATCAGGTCAATTTTTAGTAGTGGAAATTGTCTTTTGGGCAGGCCTTGTTGAGGTCGGTAAAGTCAACACATATTGTCCACTTTCCCTCTTTTAGGGGGCGATAACAACGTTGGTGAGCCAATCCGGGTAATGGGTTTCTCTGATGACATTGGCTTTGATGAGCTTAGCCACTTCTTCCTCTACGACTTTCAAGCGCTTAGGGGTGAACTTCCTTCTTTTTTGGCGAACTAAAGGGTAGTCAGGGTTGGTGAACATCTTGTGCACGGCGACCTGAAGATCAATTCCTGGCACGTCTCCCTGTGACCATGCAAAGTCAACATAGTTCTTCTTCAAAAATTTCACCAGAGCATTTTGAAACTCTTTACTAATCTCAGTCCCGATCATAACATGGCGATCTAAAAAATTGGGATGTAGGGAGATTGGAGTAACTTCCTAATCAGGTGGTACGTCGAGGTGATGGACTTGATTCTCTCCAACGTTGGGTGACCCAGGATCGCATTATAGGGCAACGGACAATCTACCACAATAAAATCTTGTCATCTAGTGGTCTGATCGGGCTCTGTCCCTAAGGTTACCGACAATTTGATCCATCCTAGAGGTTGTATTGCATTTCCTCCGAATTTGACCAAAGGGCTATGGAAAGGATGAAGTTTATCTCATCCAATCTTCATTTTGTCGAAGGCTGGGACAAACAAAATATTTATAGAACTCCCGTTATCAATCAAGATCCTCTGCATGTTGAAATTGGCGATGGTGGCCAAGATGACCAAGGCGATTCGTGGGGGAGTTACAAGCCTCTCAAGTCGTCGTTGGTGAAGGTGATGGACTAGGTGATGGACTAGTGAGCCCTGCTGCAGGCGAGGAAAGGTTATAAACTTCCTCTTTCGCTCGCCCATTAGCACTTCTAGCATATCTCATCCGGGACAAACTTGAACAACCTCCTGATCCAAATCCGCCATGAATTACTTGGATGTTCCCTGTTGTCGGCCTGTTGTTGCCATATTTCCTCTCGAATGAGTTGGGGTGCAGGTGATCAGCAACGTACTTCCTCAAGTAACCTCTTTTGATTAGGTCGACAATTTGTTCCTTCAACTGAAAACAGTCTTTCGTGTTGTGTCCATGATCCCAATGAAACTTGTAATACTTGTTTTTATTTCTCTTTCGGGGGGTCAGTCTTGATTTTTCCAGGCCACTTAACGAATTTTTCGTGCTTAATCTCCGTAAGCACCTGAGCGATAGGAGCATTGAGAGGTGGCAATACCAAGTAAGATAGGCGAGGAGGGGTGCGAGGACACCGGTCATTGATTCTTCTCCTTGAGTCTCGATCTGATTTCCTATTATTTACCTCGTCTTTGTAGACGGATCGCCTCACTTCAGGCTCCTTTCTTTTATGCTCTTCTCTTCCCCCGCCTTCTACGCTTGGTCTCGGCTAATTCTTTCGCGGCAATGTATTTGTCGGCCATACTCTGGAGTTCCGATTGAGTTTCAAGAACATTTTTGGAAAGGGAGTCAAATAATGGGCCAGGGCGCAGTCCTTCCATCATCGCCATTACTACTATCGTGTCACTAGCGCTTTCCACCTCTAACACGGCCTGATTGAACCTCTTGACATAGTCTTTCAAATTTTCCCTTCCTTTTGGTGAACTATAAAATAAGTGGGATACATTCTTCTATCTGACTCCGCAGCTCATGAAATTGGCGACAAAAAGCCTGCTCAGCTCGCCAAATGAATCAATGGTTCTATGAGATAGCTTTCTAAACCTGGTTCTAGCCGAGCCCTTCAAAGTTGTCGAGAAAGCTTTGCACATCACCTCGTCTGAATATCCTTACAGTGTCATTAGACTTCTATATGAGTCAAGATGGACCATGGGGTCGATTTTTCCTTCATATGTTCCGAGTTGGGACGGTAGTTTGAATTTGGATGAAACTCTTGCCCTCATTATCCTGTTTGTGAATGGGAGCTCAGTTTGCCGTACTAAGGCGTCCACAATAACCAGCACATTAGTGCCCGTGTTGATGATGTCGATCTTTGCATTCAGGTCTCTGATCCTTTGAGTAGTTGACTCCTCTCGACGCTTGGGAGCCTGATCATTACGGCGAGGTCACCATCCCCTCCTTCTAATCTCCTCACCTTCTACCTCGTGAACCCAAATGGATGATTCGAATTCTAATGTAAGGCTTCTTTCTCGCCTCAGTCGTACATTCGGTGATCGAGGTTGGCGATTTTTGGCCCGAATAGCACTATGATGGCTCTAACATTCATAATCGCCTGATCGGTGAGAACAAGAGATCGTTCAATCATAGGCGGGATAGGTGTTACTGGAGGTAGTGGACTATTCATGACGAGGTGATGTATTAGGCTATCGTTGTTCTCATTCATGACTCGGATCTGCTCGGATATCCTATGCATTTCACGGTGGAGACTCTTAAGATCTGGAGCTTAGTTATTGCCTGCCATCTAATGAGCTCGGTTATCAACTGGGGTACTGGCGCTTGGTCGAGGTAGC
>BRYF01000012.1:18185000-18190000 GCA_030159135.1 Actinidia polygama
AATTTGTCCCCCCTCAAAAACTATAAATGTCCCCCCTTAAAAAAAAATCAATTTACCCTCCTGGAAATTTTTTCTGGCTCCGCCACTGCAAATGATAACGTTTGGCCGGTGATTTTTATACTATTTTTTCAATGACATTCTTTTTTAAAAAATAGTTTTTTTATTAAATTTAGAGAAACAATAAAGGTTATTGTTGGAGATGTATAGACCATTTTATTATTTCTTTTAATTCCAGCCCAAACTTCTATTTTCATCTATATACTCCTATTAAAAAAAAGACAAAAATTCAATTAATGTTTCACTTTCCTTTAAACTATAACCATATTCTTTTAAATTTCAATTATATTTTACTTTTTCCTTCGATATTGATCTCATTTGAAATATCTAATTGAGTTCTTTTTACTACCATTGATTTAATAATTATATTTATAATCTCAAATTTATTCTTGTTTTAATAAAAATAGTAGAAGGGAATTTTAAAAATAAAGACCCATCTCCAATTTCGTTTGGGACACATGCATATGCATACAGGGACGGAACTACGTGGAGACAATGGGAGGCCATGATTTAAAAAAAAATAATTTATATGTAATTTTAAAATTTTAAAATCAAAATTTCGGCCCCCCTAAATCTAAATAAAATCGATTTTTGATAGCACAAATGTGTTCTTATCGACGATACGAGTCTAAAACATCGAAAACAGATTCCATAAGACTCCACACGCGCCCTCACGCGCCTCCAGCATGTCGGTGCGTGATATCTACTCTCACCACGCGCTCCACGCTCCGATAGAGGTAGATGACGAGTGGGCCCACGCGCGCCACGAGCCAATGGTCCCACGCGCACGTCATCGCTGACGTCAGCGAATATTCCAGTTTAAATTATACTTTTTAGCCCTAAAATTTTATATTTATAAAAATAAAATCCCTTTACTTTAATAAATTATATATTATTAACTATGGACCAACTTTAGTAATTTTTCGGCCCCCCCGGGACGGAATCCTGGTTCTGTCCCTGTATGCATATGAATGATGTAGTCATGATTATGTACATTCTTTAGAGATTAAATTAGCTCAAACATTACATGAATTATTATAAATTTTAAGCATAAAATTAAATTAGGATAATATTTTATGAACTCCATTTTTTGGTCAATTGCATTTTATTTTTATTTTGAAATTTTGAATTTTTTTTAATAATGTGTATAATATCTTGTGAAGGTGAAAAAAGAAGTAAAATGTAATGTTATATATGTGGATTGACAATTTTGGTAATTAGCCAAAATGTTAAGGATTTCATTATAACTTTGATGAAAAGTAGAGTGTTTAAATCACTACTTTTCAATTAATGAGAAGATTATCTATCGAAAGAGCATCTACTCAATGAATAAAATGACTTGAAAAATGTCATAAACACCATTTACGAATTTAGCATCTTCAATTCTTATGCAATTGAAAAAAATATATATCAAGTGATAAGATATATGCAGAGGTGGAACCACCTTGGGCCCTCAAGTTTGTTTGTTTTTTCCCTATAGTTTTAGGAAAAAAATTCAATTTGCCCCCCTTCCCTCAAAAATTATAAATGCCCCCCAGAAATTTTTTTCAACGGTTGTCCCCCCCTTGAATAAAATTTTTGGCTCCGCCACTGGATATATATTCATATTCTATTTGGCTTCTAATTAATGATATATATATATATACACACACATATATATATATATGCAGCCAGGTACGTAATAGGAGGAGGAATCGATGGGACCTAAATCACAAATTCATGGAGCGGATTTGGAAGCTTGAGCGGAAACATAAGTTCGAATTTTTTAAAAATGTCATGAGAGCGGGAGCACCTCTATCGATCTATATATATGTTCACATTTTAATCTACTATATTTATACATATCATACGTATTATTACAATGATTTTATAATTTATTTATGCATTATCTTTCTTAAAAACATGTAATGTTTACTAAAATAATAGTAAAGAATAATTACATTATTTTTATGTACATAAGTAAATAATTTATTATTTTAGTGCACAAGAAATGTTCTAAAAATGCATTGCCCCAAAACGACGTCGTTTTGAGACCGAATTTTTTAATATAAAACGACTTCGTTTTGGACAAAACGCACCCAAAACGACATCGTTTTGGCTCCCCGCAACCCTGCAGGGAGCCCTCTCCCCGCAGGGACCCCGAACCCATTTATTTTATATGGGACGTACTAAAAATATTTTCATTATTAAATATTTTTATTTTAATACAATACTAATCGAGAGATTAAAGTAATAAAATATGACTAACATTTCCCAACCAAGCATGGTAGATTAGTGGTGAAGATAAGTTCATAGGTTATTAGGTTCAATTCGCAACTCGCTCTTGATCTAATAACTGTCATAAATATAAGAGAGCCCAAAACTTATTCTAAATAATGAATTTACCCCATTAAATAATTAATTCGCGGATTGTGTGATTAATTTCACTACCAAATGAGGGGGCAAATATGTAATTTAGCATAGGACGAAAAAGTTACTGCACAGACACCCTTCTCCTTTTATATGTATGGATATAGAAGTACTTCTATTAATGTCTAATTTATAAATATCTTCTCTTTTCTAGTATTTAATTTGCAATTAATAAAAGATTTAGTTGATTCTTTCTGAAAGAAATTTTTGTAGCAAGTTTTGATACAGTCATGTGATCTCTTGTGGTCATTTTTTTCAAACTAAAATAGTTTATAATTATATATAGATTATTCAAACTTGATTTAAAAACTTACCGAGTTTCAAAATATGTCTAAACTTGGTTTATTTATCAAGTAAATCGATCTCAAACGAGCTTTTAACGAGCCTAGCTCGAGCATAAGGA
Source organism: Actinidia polygama (assembly GCA_030159135.1). Lineage (NCBI taxonomy): Eukaryota > Viridiplantae > Streptophyta > Magnoliopsida > Ericales > Actinidiaceae > Actinidia > Actinidia polygama. The sequence goes on from BRYF01000012.1 coordinate 18,187,870, forward strand.
GGAGTAATCTTCGCTAACCCTACTTAGGCGAGAGAATATAATTGCACTCAATAACAACTCCGTACGGCAAAAAAAACAAAGAGTATTTCAAAATGTGAAGAATCCATAGCACATGCTCTGGAGAATGGACATTCTCACTATTCCGGAAGTGAATTAAACCTTCATTTATAATACTTGGTTTTCATATATTTTTTTAATTCAGTATTCGGCCCACTAGACCGACTAATTCAGATGACCAAAACTGCCGTCTAACCGGGACAAAGCCCATATGGACTGACCCATCACTTTGTTTTCATATAGTGCAACATTGTCAACATACATATAAATAAGAACTCTGCGTTTCCGAGTTAAGTGACCAAGAAATGCACCATTTTATAGGCTGTGCTGTGAATCCCATTTGTTGACAAGTTTAGAAGAGAAGTACTGTTTTTTGTTAGCCACATTTGGCAAAACAATCTTCCAGATAATCGATCCATTTCAATACTTCAGTTTAATTTAACCAAAACAGGCAACAAGACATTATACTCGAATGCAGCAAACAAGAACTAGGTTGGAACGATGAAGTATCAAACTTTCCATTTGATCTTTACAAATACAGATTTACGGATTCAATGGGCAGCCCCCCATTGAATATAAGCCCAGTGTTCTCTTCATTATACAAATTACAAAGCAAAGTGTGTTAGAATTGCTTTCATTTTTAGGTTGATAATTAAATATCACGCGGATTAAGAACAAAAGATTTTCTTGAATAGTGTCAGAAATCGCCACTTTGTCAACATCAGCCGTAGCTCAAGCGGGAATCCGAAGACCGCATGGTGGTCTGAGACGTCTGGCGCCGGGGAATCCCAATCTCACATGCATTAACCCTTGCTGCGAACCTAAGTGAACAAAGTGACTCTCCCATCGAGGAGGGATCGGGAGATACATTGACGAACATCAAAGTCTTCGAGTCCCCACCTAGGCAAGGCTGATTAAAATCGACCAATCAGAAGATATCAAACAATGAATGAATTCACAACAATAAAAAGAATATATTGCAGAAGCTTTTATGTATGACATGTTTTTGTTTCTTTCTTTTGTGCAACCTGGACTCAAGTCTACTTAAAAATGGAACTTAGGCAAGTTCGGTATGGGGTTGCCCAGTTGCCCTTCCCTGCCTACGTTTATTTAACAAACATTTCATCTCAAACCATCCCATTCCCATTCCCATTCCCATTCCCATTCCCAAATTAGAGGGGGGCTCTTGTTTAGCGACTATTATTTTAAATATCAAATAACTTACTAACCTCAAGACTTAACGCTATGTGAGAAAGGACAAAAACTTAGAACTTCCAATTAAAACCAACTCTCTTAGAAACGATAAAAGCAATAAAGATGTCGTTGACGGATTCGGGATAACAATCACTGATTCTAAAACCAGCCCGTACACTAACGGGTTACAATACCTTCGCCATAGCCTAACCCTACCCCATATAACATACTCCCAAATGTCCCTCAAATAGAGATGAGGCGGGTAACACAAGTATCCCACCCCATTGCCTTCCCTAAGTCTACTCACCTATCCATTTGGGGCAGCAAAGTTAAAGTTTGAACCAGCAAAATGCATGCAGAAAATTCCACCTTTGGTGGGGCCTTGAACATATTTAAAATTCATAATCAACCATTGCACCTGATGCCTCTCATACAAATATTGTGACAAATGAAAAAATCATGATCAAGGAAAACTTCAAAATGGAAGAAATTCACCCTAACCAAAGAGATAACAGTAGAACATTTAATGAATGATATTATTGACTCGGCCTTGGTGACGTTCCAGAAAAAAAACGCAGAGTTAAAGCCTACTAACATAGTCTCCTACATGTTACTCTTATCATAGTACTTGTGTTAGAAAATTTATTTGGCGATGTTTACCAGTTGTGAATAAAAACAATATTCTGAAAACAAAAATCAGAAACAAAAAATTGAAATTGGAACAAACTTTAAATCAGAACTTATAGACCAAACAAATTGCTGGATTTAGAAGAAATATATTATAGACTATGGTCTGTGTTGAACACAGTTTCCTTAAAGACAGATTTGCGCCCTCACTGTTAGGGGTGTGCAAATATCCTATCCACCTGCCAACCTGACC
>BRYF01000012.1:18202500-18207500 GCA_030159135.1 Actinidia polygama
TCTAAAAAACATTGTAGGATTGGACTTTCTTATTCTAGGACAAATTGTGAGTAAGATATGTGAGTCTTAATTACTTGGTATGTTTTTTTGTCAAATCAAACGAATAATGAGAGTAATTTGGAGTCGAATATTGCCATATAATTTGATATCCCAAAACTTAAAATCCTTATATTAGCTCTAAAATCACACGTGCCCCCAAAATAATCAATTTTGCACAATATTTTTTTAGAAATTATCTTCGAGAATATAAACATTCATTGTTTTCATATACTATTCAGTTTTTAGCGGAAATGATTTTGAAATTTGGAGACCTCTTTTCAATATTTTTTTCAAAATGCATTCTTTTGTTGAAAATTTCCAAAACATAACAAGTTTAAAAAAATCGTCGATCAAATAAATTTTTTTAAAATTGATTCCAAAAATAGTAACGAAAAAGAGCCCCCAATTTCCCCACTTGTAAACAAATTATTTTCTCTTGCTTAAAATGGCCGTCAAGAATTTTTCACTTTGAATTTTCCTAATAAAATTAAACCTTTTTTTCCCATACAGTAACAAACAGAAAGTAGGCATCTCACATGGTGTTGGCAGATGGTATTTCTATTCGTTTCTTGTTGCTTGGTTTCATTCCTTGTGGTCCTTTTCTCTAGCTTACACCTTTTTCAAGACTTCTTCATCAACCATCCTCTCTCTCTCTCTCTCTCTCTCTCTCTCTATCTATCTATCTATATATATATATATATATATATATATATTTACTGTTTGTTTTTCAAAGTTTTTTTAGTGTTTATTAAACTTTTTCACTGTTTGATAAAAAAATTATACTTTTGGGGTTCTGCTTGACGAGATAAGTCTGAAAATATAAAAAAAAATTAATTAATTTGAAAAAAAGTTTACTAAAAATAAAAAATATTTCAATTTGTTTTGGCTTTAGTGGATTTTTTTTTCAAATCTTAAAAAAAAATTACATTTTCAAACTTTTATTATTAAAAAAAATCAAAAAAGTATAAAACTTTGATCAACGTGATAAAAAACTCAAAACTCAAAAGTATGTAAAAGCTCTAAGAAAAAAAAACAGGCCAAATTGGGCGTTAAAGGGTTTTAGGCTTAATTTTACAAATATCTCATAAACTATCATTTTTTATTACTTTCATTCCCTTATCTAAAAGGTGAATTATATTGACTCTCTTAATTATTTAATTATATTATTTACACCACTTCCATTACTAATCTCTTTAAAATAGTGATAGAATTGTCCATGTACTTAAATTAAATACCCCTATATCTAAAATATTCTTATTTTTTTTATGAAAAACAATTCAACTACAATTGGCCAATTTGGTATATTGACTTATTTTTTAAAAAAAATAATATTATTTTAGATATAATGGCATTTAATTTAAGCGCATGGACAATACATAATTGATTTTCATCACTATTTCAAATAGATTTGTAATGGAAGAGATTGTAAGTTATACAATTAAATAGTTAAGGGGGTCAATATAATTTATTTTTTAGATGAGGGGGTAAAAATGATAAAAAGTGATAGTTTAAGGGTTGTTTGTGATATTAAGCCTAAGTTTTATGCTAAACGTGTTAACATAAAAAGAGAATCAAATTAACAGTGACAAGCTTTCCAAATCCATGTGATCAATATGTATCCAAATCTTGTACCTAGAACAAAGACTAAACTTCTTTCAAACCTATTGATGGTCATTGCTTGCCATTTTTAGGTAACCTTAATTAGTTACTTAGGATCTTGACCACCTTAATTCTACCCTCCTTCCCAAATTTGCCTAATTTGTTTGACTAAGATGATGTTTTATATACTATAACATTTAGGTCTAGTTTGGCATAATTTATTCAGTTACTAGATTATTTTTGTCTTTAAAGCACGTATTTTAGTTTTTGTCAAAATATTTTTACTTTTTTAATTCGTTTTAATTAGAAGAATCAAAAAACTAAAAACTAAAAACTAAAAAAGTAAACTACTATGTTTATAAAAAAACTAAAGCCAAAAGTAATTCGAATACTAAATACTTTTTGGATTAGTTTTGATTTTAGTTATTTTTTTTAGTTTCTTGTTCTTCTAATCAAGACAAACCAGAAAAATTAAGTAAAAAGTTTTGACCAAACCAAAAGTTGAAAAACAATTCACTAAATTAAGCCAAAAATAAATAAGTTGAAAAGGCCATTTAGTTGTTATTGGATGTAGCTTCTCTCTAGACTCCACAGTTCCGTTCAAGCATTTGGGGATTCATTTTAAGATTATTTTGATGATCAAAATCGTTCATATTATAGATCTCATTCATGAGGAGTTTTACTACCGTAAAAAATACATTGATCGGATACAAATCAATAGTCAATCAATATTAATTTATATCAAGATAAATATGTGTAATTCTGTGTATCACACTTTTATTTATTAAGTTACAAAACAGTACTGAATGGATATTGATTTATATCCAATTATGTAATTTTTTATAATATTAATTTTCACGAATAAATCTACAATATAAACAGTTTGAATTATCAAAATGAATTGAACTGAAGAGAAGCCTCATCCATTGTTATTCCAAAGGATTCAAACTAGGCCCTTTAGGTAGGTGGTGTTATTGTATAATTTTGTAGCCATAACAGAAGTAGTTGCATTTGTGGCAATTGCTCAATGATATTTTGCCTCCTTCTAAAGCATTGTACTACCGGTACTGGTGCTTGACTTGGTAGGTACGAACGTAAAGACAATACAAGGCTACAAGCTATGAAAATCTGATAATGTCTAAAGTAAATTGACACCAATCTTATTATAATCAACTTAAAAAAATTACATAATCATTATATGTTTTTGCTCTTATCTGTTATCACAACGGCATTTGTCTGCTTTGTGATGCAGCTTAACCAACTTCTCCGAAATTTAGGAAGTGGCATGTATCGATGCAGTTCAATTACTTTGGGGTTCATTTTAGATTCATTTTAATGAATTAACAATGTAAAAGATTACGTTGATCGGACACAGTTCAATATTAATTTATTACTATTTTATAACTTAAGAAATGAGTGTAACACATAAGATTATACGTATTTATCTTAATATAAATTAATATTGTCGATTAACCTGATTTGTTTTAAAGTATTAAAATTATCGATGAGATGCAGTCTAGAAATGAAGTGCAAAAAAGCCTGGTCCTAACTAATTATGTACTAATCCAACTTCTTTTGTTTTTAATACTGAAAAAAGCGGTAGCTCGACTAATTAAAACCCAGTTTGACATAATTTCTTTTAAAAAATTTAGCATTTTTGGTTGTTATTTTTTTTTTCGTCTTTAGTTAATGTTTTTAACTGTTTGATCAAATTTTTAAACTTTTTTTGATTATTTTTTATGAGAGAAATCTGAATGTGCGAAAAATTTATTTGCATTTAAAAAAAAATCCATTAAAGACAAGATTTAGCTAGTTTGTCTAGTAGAAATGTTTTTTTTTTTGTCTTTATTGAAATTGTTTTCAAATTAAATAAAAAAAGTGCATTTTCAGACTCCTTTAAACAGACAAAAGATTTAGCTAGTTTGTTAAGTTAAAATGATTTTTTTTTTAGTGAACTTGGTTCCAAATTAGATAAAAAATTTTATATTTTCAAACTCCTCTCGTCAAGTGCACTCGAAAAGAATACAATTTTAATCAAATAATTAAAAAAACTCACTAAAAACAAAAACAAATCGAAAATTAAAGCAGTTAAAAAAACTAGGCTAAATCGGCCTTAGTTGAATTAGTAAACTTGATTTTCAATTATTGCTCGATATTAATTTACAAGTTTGTTCTCTTATCATCTCATATTCATGAATATTGAAAATTTTAGGTTTAGGCTCCGTTTGGTACAAGTTTTTCGGTTGGCTTTTTTTAATTTTATAAGTAAAAAAGTCAGAAAAATTTGGCTTTTTTTGTTTTTTGTTTTTATTTTTTTACTTATTTTTAGCTAAAGTAAAGCCAGGAAAATAAAAAAGCTAAAAAATCTTGGTTTTTTTGATACCAGATTTAAAAAAAAAGCTTGGCTTTTAAGCATTACCAAACGGGCTGGGCCCTAAATGACCAAAATGTATTACTTTCCCTTAGGAATAAGTTAGGATTACCATTAAGTCCTATGAAGTTTGAATTTGGACAACTAAGTCCTATTTTTAAATTAGTGCAAATTAGTTCAAGTTTCCATAAAAGTAAGTTTTATTCTTTCAATACAATTTTATTTAATAAAAAAATTACTTAAATTTTGTTTTTTCATTTAATAAACATAACATTTTAACTTACTTAATCTTTTAATTTTATATAATTTCAATTAGTTACAACATTAGACTTTGCTTAGATATTAAAAAAATCATTTGAAGTAAATTAAATTTGGTAATCGAACAATACTTTATAATTTAATGAGAAAGTGTAACGTCAAATAAATCATATTGTAATAAGAAAAAGGTAAAAATTAAATCGATCATACAATAATAAGTAGAAGAGTTGCACTAATTCATACTAAATTGCACTTACAACTCGAGCAACAAACAATCAGGAGGATACAACTTAACCATCGTTTTAGATAAAATGGATTATTTAAATTATTTTTATCTTTAGTGGAGTTATTTAAATTTTTAGGAAAATATTTTTTTTAAAAGTCAAATATCAGGTTATTTATAGTATTAATTTTGTCTTTGGTGTCTTTTTTTGTATTTTTTTATTTTTCAATTCTTCTAAGTAAGATGACGATTTTTTTTCTTCATAAAATCATTACAAATGGCAGTGGAATACATTGGATTTGAAGCCGGATACTTGGTTGACATGACTTAGATTTCTATGTTTTGGGACCATTTGTTTCAAAGGGGATTAGGTTGGCCTGCAAAAAAAATAAAATAATGGCTGCCGTATTTAAATATCACTAGGTCTTACTTCACATCACTAAAATAAGAACATTACCTATAAAAATGATGGTTCATCACTTTTTTTTTACCATTAATTGACGTGGCTGT
>BRYF01000012.1:18210000-18217500 GCA_030159135.1 Actinidia polygama
TGACTACTACACAGATAACAAATAAGATATTATCAAAAAAATTCTAAAGGAGGAAATGAGAAGTTATCAATTAAATAAGAGAAGTTTTTAAATATTTACTTTGTACAAATTGAGAAAATACCACATTGAATGCAATTAATTCACACATACTGAATTAATCCAATGACTGGGATTTCACATAAGACTATTTTTTTTTCCTAAAAAAATATCACTTCTTTCTTCTCAAAGGTGTGGGGCCTACATAGGTTGTGATCCATTGGCCAAAAAACCTCTAAAGCTAAGCATATTTTTTATCTATTGGATTATTTTTTTAATGGACCCACACACAACAAAACTAAAACACCCATTTTTCTCCTTATTTTTCTCAAACTAGCAACACTTTTTTAAAATCATTATACTTTCTAATTTGTTCTCTATTTTGTAGCAATATATATCTTCGTATATGCACGCAATGTATCTCTTATCTAACGTTTATATCTTATATGTTTTTAAGGTTGTAAAATTCTAATGAATACGCCTAAAACTTGTTATTATTTTTTTGCTTGTTATTAAGATGCACTACTGTCACATAGTTGATTGTGGTGCCTTTACCTTGATCTGTTTAGTTGCTGGTGGGTGGGTGGGTGTGAGAGAGAGAGAGACCCAAGAGGATATTGCCCCATATGTGTTTCGCGGCATGATGAAGTTTTTCCTAGTGTAGTAACCATTCAGCTTATGCTTCGATTATGTAGCACCATGAAGGAATGCCTATTTTTCAGTTTGGTTAGCATTTTCTTGGTAATTATTTCTTATTGTTGATATTGCAAATTTAGTGGGTGATGATGTGTGACCGAGTACCCTCTTTTTCCCCTTGTGAATTACATAGTAACTAACAACAGCTCCTGACCGAAAGGCTACAATGAGTAGACACGAAATCGAATGCTTTGTAGTAACTTGTTGGCATTGACCACAAACTGGTAGATCTATCGCCTATGTAAATAGAGACAGTTATATCCATTTTTGCCTGTAGTATGTCTCAATCTGTATCATGTAATTCAATCACATATATGCTATGTTAAAAGTAAACATTTCACTGTGAAACTATATGTTTAATCTCAACCGGATTCGGAAACTTTGGTTGTCCCATCACTCCCTTGACTATTATCAGACTCCGAAGGCTTCTTCGGAATTCTAATCTCTAAAACTGTCTCATTGTTCACATATGCCTCTAGTTTTCTCCAATCTGCATTCTCGGGCAATTCAAGCCTCCGAACGTACCCGTGTTCCCACCATTGGCCGCTTCTCCAGTCCTTTGTCTTGGACACTTTTTGGTGCTTCCATTCTCCACTTATCTCCACAACCTTCCCGTTTTCGACACAGACTTGAACACTACTTTTCCCAACTCCTGTTACGACAAATAGTGGTGTCAAGAAAATTCATCATCTCTACTAAACACAGTTTCTGAAACAGCACTGCTACGGTTCAAGAATTTAGACCCCAAAAGTTACTGGAATTCAAATTGAAGGTTCAGATTCACTTGGTTATGTCGAATTCACATGTTCCAAGTGAATAAGAATCATTCATTATGAATTCTGAGAATTTTTATTGGTTCAAATTCTGTGACGTAAGGTTTCTCATAAACAATAGCATCCTCTGGAGTTTTGGCATTATGCCTGGCTCTTTCAATACATTCCCATTTAATTTTTCGTTCTAATATCAGCAATCTAGTGAATTCAGATTTATCAAACTCCAAAGCCCAGCAAGAAATAATCCTGGGTAAAGATATTGCCTCTAACTCCATAGGTTGGTATCTTGTACTGTGTGAATATATTATTGATGCTTCCTAACTTCAAAAAACCATATTAACCCTTACCTGGTAGTTCTGCTTTCAAACTGTAATCAGCATCAGTTTGGAACCAATCGACAGCACTCTGACTGGTGCTATGGAGTCTTGATAACAATATGTGAGACTCAAACTCCCATAACGGGAAGGCATCAGATGGATCAAAGAATTTTCTGAACAACAATGGACTGAAGAGCGAGCCATCTCCAAAAACCATATGCAGCGTTGGATTACTTTTGGACATCAAGGATTCGAACGTGTCTTCTGTAAGCGGAACACACCATTTCTGTGCACTTCGATCTTCTGATTGAACTTCAAGCTGCCTGCAGCTAGTCATTGAAGGTACAAATTTCTATGGTTTAGAGTTGAGCTTAATGAAGCTTGAGACTTTATGCTTTTTTTTTTTAGTGTGAGATGCTTTTTGGAAAAGAAGAGAACATGTTCTCTTGGAATATATGAAGGGCTTTAAAGCTAAAGGAATATTTCTTTTCTTGATCTTTCACGTTGGTAAGAAAGGATTGTGGCAGGCTTATTACGCATTGGCATATTCCTTTTGCAGCCCTGTCTAATCAGTGCATGTCAGGATAGATATACAGTCCGATATTGACGCCGTATCACCGATACAATTACCGATACCGTGATTTAAAATCCCGCCCTGAAAGTAAGTTATTTTTCTAATTCTTCTTTAAAATGAGTATTGTAGAAGTTGTATGTCAGGGCAAAACAGTGGATATGATTCTTCTACGGAGGATGTGGCAAGAGAGAGGGCACAATGTTCTTGTCAGGGCATATAAAACCTTTCCATTCATGTAAGCTCTTTTGTTAATCTGTCTATCTGTTTGAGTAAATTATTGCATGATTTTGGCTCAAACATGAGTGCATCCTTGCTTTTAACTCTTATTCCTTGTGAGAAAGGAGATTTCGGCATTGCACAAGGTTTTAGTAGCCCTATAATGTAGACTATAGCTGTGAAGTTTGGTTCAAATCCATCAGTTTGTCTTGGCGGGGTGGGGTGGTGGTGGTGGTGGCAAAAGACGACACCCAATTCAATGTGTTTTTAGCTGACTTTAACTTTTTGGGCTCGTTTTGGACTTCCTAAATTTTGTTTCGGGGGTTCCTTGTCGGTTGTGGACTTGTTTAGCACGGAATACAATTTAGGACTCTTTTAGTACTATAATATTTGTGGAAATTTGCTCTCCAATTGGGGGTTTGAAGAGAGGATTTGGAATTTAGGGTTGCGAGGCCAATGAAATAGGGTTTTACAGAAAACTTTATTTTATAACTCTTCGGAGTATTGTTTCTTTTGAATTAGTAGAAGTTTTTGCTCGTGTGACAACTTATAGATGTAGGCACTACACCGAACCATCTAAAATTTGGCATCTTTTATCTTTGTAGTTTATTTTTCTCTTTTATTCGTTTGTTTTCACATAACAAAAATACATTTTTTTTCTGGTTCTTATCCTCCACATTCGTCGTAGCCATCCTTGTTTTGGTCATGTAGAGTCTTTGGAGGCTCCACACGAAAAGTATTGATAAACTTAATAATAAAAGAAGCAAGGACCTATTGCAAGCAAAGTAGTGTGAAAGGATAACTTTCAATGTGTAAGATGTCTATTATTATGGAGCACCTTCTCTCACCTTTATCTAACTTTTTTTACTTTTATTTTTTATTTTTTGGAAATAAAGTTTTGAGATAGTGCAGAGAAGCAAATGCAATGCAATGATTTTGGTATTGGCATCTTCCTGATCATCTTCCTTTCCAGAGAACAGATTTGGTATCAATTTGGTGGATGTTTGAAATTTCTGGCCATGAAAATACTGAGCCACTATTGGCAGTGGGGCCCAGAAGTGGAATTTCTCATCAAAGTTGGATAGTCTTATCATCTATTGCCAATCTTAGGGTGAGTTATGGCCCAGTTTGGGAAAAAGAAAATAAATAAAAGAGGACTGCACGTTTGACATATGTTAACAGAACATGTATTTCGACGTTAATACCCTCTCATTTTCTTCCTCACATTTAAAGGGCACACACAAATGCAAATATATACATATATATAAATACACACATGTGGTGGAGGGATAGGGGAAGAAATTGGTTGTGTGGAAATGGAGAGAGAGAAGGGAGGATGGTGGTGGAGACTTTAGAGAAGAGGAAGAAAAGGGGATAGTGTCATTCTTATAAAAATTTAAAGATTTTATAAGGGTATTTTTGTCTTAAAAATATGTTTCACTCTCTCTATATAGGCGAGTGAAGTGTGTTTGCTATTAGTTTCGATGAAATATGGAGCTATGTAATGATTTGTAGATGCTAAGTCGCTAATTCACACATCATCTAAACTACCGTGGAATAAAGTGAAAACCACACATTGACCATTAATATATAAATATAAATATAAATGTAAATATTTTTGTTGGTGTAATAGCCATTTGAGATTGGACTAATTTTAGGGATGGCTATTGGGCGGATTCGTTCTCCCCCCGCCCCGCCCCGCCCCGCCCCGATTAATATTTTTTTAATTATATATATATATATATTATATAATTATTGATATATATATATAGTAAAGATATTACGGTATATTTCTAAAAAAATATGGGTAATTTTGACATTTTACATGCTAAACGGGGTTGGGTTCGGGGCGGCGGGGTGAAACCCGAACCCGCCCCGATTATTAATAGGGTTCTAATTTTTTTTCCATATCCGCCCCGCCTCCGTTTATTGAAACTCCAAATCCGTCCTACTAGAGGTGGGACGGGACGGGGTCCGACCCGTCGGGTTCGGGTCAAATTGCCATCCCAAACTAATTTGAATCAAATTAATAAAAAAATAATGCATAAATTGACATTAAGTGCAGACGTTAAAAATCATTTACCTATTTTACCCTTCGGTATGTGTTACATGGAAGGAGTTTTTTCTGAGTAGTTTCTTGTGTTGACTTGGGAGAAAATAGATTTTTTTTTGTAAAACTTGAGGGATTGGATTCATCATTATATTGACTAGTATAATGTTTGAATGTGTCTTCCAATGAAAATATTATGTTATTCAAACATTTCCTCATTAAGTAAAAGAAGTTAAATTTTGTCCTTTTTATATTGGATTGATTAGTAAAATATGTTAACTAATTATTCAGTAAAATAAGCGAAAAAATAATAATGTTTTTAGACACTTTTTTAAAAAAATATGATTCATTTTTTTACTTTTCCGATCAATCTGTTTGAGACAAACTGAGAAAATTAAAAAAATTTAACAAAAAAAAATATAATTACGATAACAAAAAAATGCTGCTTAAAACAAGACGAAACAAACGAGACCTAAACCATGTAGTAATTTGGAATGGGAGAATGCTAAATTTATTCCCCTCATATACTTACAATAGTTTGTAGATTAGTAATTTCCTTTGTATTATGGATTTCATTTCAATAGTTGAACAAATGAAATGAACATTCACAAGGTTGCATCATAATTGGTTTTATAAGCTTTCATTGCCTTCATTTAATTGTAAATGTCATGGTAATTTATAATGACAATTGGATGGAAAGTTATGATGCATAGATAATTGGAAACAATAAAAAGACATTCATAGTGATTTGAGAACAAAAATGTGATACAACCATATCTGATGCGGCATAATTTATAGCCGTTGAATACAATTGAATTATTTGTTATTCTTTGTTTGTAAATGCACAACATCATATATTAAATAAAAAATGATAAGATATATGGTAACCATAGCCATGCTCGTTTGATAAAGGATACTGAAAAATAAGTTATATGGTTAAGACCCATTAAGTTAACCTAAGTTTTAGTAACACTCGCCAATATTAAACAATACTAGCTCCTATTATCATGAACTAAGGTCGGTTGGCTTATCTAGTTTCCAATGTATAGAATGTTTTGGCAGAGAAGAGAATTGAAAATATGGATATAAACCTCTAATAATAGAACTCGGTTTAGCTCTTTCAGGGTTGTGGGGCTCATATTCTGAGCTCACCGATTGATCAGAACCATTCAATTAGTAGAGTTTATTGAGAAAATTATTTATGCAAAAAATTAAAGTAATCGATAGCCATATAATTAGTTATCGGTCTATGAAGACAAATTTAATAAGATCATATGACTATCGAAATCTTATCAACTTAACTTTTGCATGAATGGTCTTCTCAGTAAGCCTTGCCAAAAAAATAATTCAAATTAGATCAGTAGTTCCCGAATAGGCCTTCACAACACTGTGTTTTAAGGGCAACTCCTACCCCTAATTCTCATATGGGGCTTTTATATATCTATATGAATCCCACTGTTACACCTTTCCTTATATTTATTTATACAAGCAACTTTTTTTTTACACCCATATTTTGCTGAAATTAAGATTGGTCCCAAAATGTTATGCAAAAATGAGATCACGCTCAGCATATATGCCAGTAATATTCCCCAAAATACCCCTCAAATCGGGAATTTTTATCCAATTAAAGTTTCTATCAAATGTAGGGTCTTTTATTATTAAATATTTTTTTAACTTAGCTGGTACGTACACAAGCAAGCATGAAGAACACAATAATAATAGTACATTATTACTTGTTGTTTATCGCTTTACATTCCCGCAAGGTTTACTGTTTTTTAAAGTTGAACTCCAACTTTAGGAGTACTCATCTGTCCTGCCCTGAGCCTTGATGGAGGAGGTAAATCGCAAGTTATGCCTCAAGTGGCACAGGATTGAAGGTTTGCCTTGAAGCTCCGATTGCTAAGGATCTTTTTCCATCTTTCAGGAATCGGACCCTCACACGGTAGGTGCGAGCTAAGCTGGCATCACACCACCCTCATCTTTTGTCACTTGAGTTATGTCCTGGGGGCTTGTGAAGTTTTGAAGCCCAGACCAAAGTCTGGGTAAAGCTTTTCCATACCACTTGGGCTAGGCCTTCACTTCAGGTTTACTGTTTCTTATGTGATACAATCGTGGAGTGAGGTTACTGTAGTGTTTCCAAATTACTATAACTTTGTAGTGCCTTTTAGGTGGGCTCTTTTAGGTGGGCTCACCTCGATTTCATCTTCATAATTTAAGTTGTTCATTTTGTAAGGAAATTTATCCTCACACCCCTTCACACCCACACCCCCTAGCCCCACACCCAAATTTACCCTTGTGCCCTTCCCTCCCTTTTTTCCTTCCTCCTTTTGTCCTTCTCCTCCCCTCCCCCCTTTTTTTTAATTTTTTTTTAGTTTTTTTTATCAGCTTTTTTTATGATTTTTTTCTTTTCTTTATTAGTTTTTTTTTGAATAAATATTTTTTTATTATATGTTGTAATCTTTATTTATTTTTTAGTTGTAGATTTTAGGAGCCATTATTTATAAAAAAAATTAAAAAATATAAAAATATGGATCAAAATAAAAAGTATATATTAAAATAACAAAAATACTAACAAATATATTTATTTGGGTCATCATTGTCAGTTTTTTTAAAAATAATTATAAAAAATTATACTTTTGATCACAAATTTAGTAAATTTGTTGAGTAGATATAAAAATTTGTTGAGTAGATTTTAGTAATGTTTTTTTTCAAAATCAAGAAAGTATAGAATTTGGATCAAACTATTAAAAAAGTTTACTCAAAATGAACATCATCCTCCCTTTAAATTACCTCCTCCCAACCTTGACAAATGTTAAACAAAACTAAAAAAACAAAACA
>BRYF01000012.1:18225000-18232500 GCA_030159135.1 Actinidia polygama
AAATTACTAAATTTGTTCTCTGAAGAACTTTTCTTAGTACCCGAGTTAATTATACTCGTTGTCAATTTTGCTCACAAGCAATACGCCACTGCTGTTGAAAGTTTTAATACTTACCTTTCCTACCAAAAAGGTTCCATCTGAAATGCTCTAAGGCTCATTCATTTCTTTAATGAAGCATTGAAAGTACATTCGATGGAAACAAATGCTACTTGTCATGTGGTATCAATTGTGGAAGTTTTCACGTCTGTTCATGATGATAGAGATGCACCTTCCTCTATTTTTTTTTACTTCTATGAGAGTGCTGATTCTCAATTTTAAGCACCAGACAAAGAGAATCAAGCACTTTTTTTCTTTCGGAAAAACACATTAGTCATTATTCTTCTGTTGCAAACATATAGACTGACTTTGTATTTGTTTATAGAGGGAGAAACATGTAGAGGTTCACCTTTTTGGGGGGCAACATATTACCACCCTTATGGTTTACCACTTGTGCACTAAACTCTGTGATGTTTGAAAATTTGTAGACTACTCTCCTTTGGTTTTGGAGTTCAACCGTTAATTCTTCCATCTATATTAACAGAATTTTTGCGCCACACGTTTTTTGAGAGTGGGGAAGTAAAAGATTTGAGCAAGTAAAATCCCAATCCAAAAACACGATATTACCCTTTTATTCATTTTCCGCCTCTATTCTAACTCAAAACCCTAAGTCCCTAACCCTAACCTGAACTCACCACCAGCCAGCATCTCGCAACCCCACCACTAGCAGCCACCACCAGATCTCCCTGGCCATCCACAGCACCTCCCGCCCCACGAACCACCACAGGACACCCCTCGCTGCCATTTCCATCCAACTTCATTCCAAATTTCCGTGCATCCTTCTCTTTACAATTTCAATTCACAATCTTATAAGTATACATGCCAAAAGTTTTTTTTAGTACATTTTTAATTTATGGTTAGCCCAACAGTGACCAATTGAGAACTAACTCAACTGCTTTATGCTATGGCATCAGTGGAGAAAACCCCACTAATGGGTACTCGGTGCCCATGCCGGAGAATTCTGTTACAGAACTTGTCGCACCCCCACTAGGGACATGACCGGCCATTAGCCATAGGCCTAACTAAACCCATGGCTCATGAAGCCTACTGCTACCTTGTTCTAGGAGAGATATGGAAGCATCACATGAAAGCCATATAGAAGTAAATAACCCAACTATCATCCAAACGAAATTCGTGGGACTCAAACCGCTCACTAAACTAACAATTCAAAAAAAACTCTAAAATGATAGGTAACTAACAATAAAATAATCACCCAACGGTGATAGTGCTAAGTCCAAGTAAATCAATAAAATGTGACATCCTAGGAGGTCGCTAGTGGTGGGTCCCATGACGAACAGAGTCCATCTCTAGAATTCTGGCTGTGCACGTGAAATGGTAAAAGACAACGTCAGCTAAAAGCCTTGTGAATAGCAAGGCATGGATAGTAAGGTACAGTTCCAAAACAGAGAATAAATAAAATATATTTTAAATATAATTTTGGGCATATCTGAATAGTGATTAAGTCAATGTATTATACTACAAAAAAATGAAATCACCTGAATAAATCCCAAATAGATACAATGGGACGATAGTAATGTCTCAATGATGTTAGCATATGATCTCTAATAATATTACGAACCACAGCTAGATAAATACCAATTGCCGTAATATATCTCAAGACATAGTCTAGTTGGATAACTTGGATTCAACATCGAACTTAAGTCACCACCCCAAGACATAGTCTAGTTGGATTCAACATCGAACTTAGAGTCACCACGGGGTGGCACCCTGGAACTTTTCCCTAAGACAGTCCAGGGAAGGTCACTTGGACGCACCGGGAGTTTTCCATTTACCGTTGAGCACTAGGGACGTCAAAGCCCTTGTTGGGCCTTTTCCCCAATGGCCATAGTCACCCGCACACAGAAGAATAATGTCCCTGGACTTCCAAAAAAATATGGTCTCAGTCCATAACCAAATGGTCTTTACCGAAAAATATATATAGAATAGTCCACTGTAATCATAATGAAAGAGGGAAATAAAATAGTTTTCGCATGTCCAACAAAGTATCTAAAACATAAATAACCCATACTAATTTGAAAGAGCAATTAAAAAAAAAGTTCGTTCATTTTTCTCATTTTTCTAAGCACTTTACGTGAATGTTGGAAAAGTTTATAAAATACATAGCATGCCAAACCACTCACCTGGAATACACAAATGCTGTCCAAATGAAATGTGATAGTGAAGTGCACCTACCCTGAATTAAAACATGAAGCAATATATTAACAGGCCTAATATTAATCTATCTACAACTTGAAGGCAGATATAGAATTAATAAATATCCTTTCTTTTTCCATGATTAACTGATACAAAATCACTAAAACCCCTTCTGTAATTCTCACTTACAAAGACTGCTAATTTAACACTAATATATACTTTTCACATTTTGCCCAAATCACCAAGCAATTAGTCACACACACTTTCACTGATCATGCACCATACACCCATACTCACTGACTCCAGCCCATATTCACACCCTCCACCCGTCCATCTCTCTCTCTCTCTCTCTCTCTCTCTCTCTCCAATAAAACCCAACAACCATTATCTTCTAAAAGGGGATCCATGAACAAGACCCACCCCAACACCACATACTCGATTTTAATAGTAAATTCAGTCAGAAAAATAACACAATTTCCAACCTATTGATGAATAGCTCAAACTGAAATTGGATTCACCGGCGACGATCCAATCACTGGAAAAGAATGAGATTGAAGGAATAATTTCTTACTCACTGCCTTCCTCCCTTTAAGTCTAGCTGCTTACAAAACTCTCTCTACTCTGTATATGAGCGTAAAACCTAACTTACACGTATCTATATATGTAATACATCATATTAACCAACTGATTAATCTAACGTCTAAGATTTACTCCCCAAATAGTTATCTACTTAATTTGCTCCCCATGATTCTGAAAACCCACAAACGTTGATTGCATTACAGTTGCAGTAAAACTCCCTTTAAAATACCAAAATTACAAAATACCCAAAAGCCTACCCAACTTTACTAAACATCTCACTAAGGTCCTAGTGTGAGGAAATGTAGTAGTTCAACATCCAAATGAAATGTGTCTAATTAAGACATTAAGTAGAATTAAATAGGCTGGATGTTTATATTATTACAAAAGATTAATTAGCTATTAGGAAAAAGGGTAGGGTGTTGCAGCGCTGACATTGAAGAACAACTTAATGTATCTAATATAAGTGTGTGGTGCATCTGAAGCACAACTTAGTGTGTTTCGCTTTTGCTTTGATTATTATTTGTGCACATCATCACCCATTTAGTTGAACCAAACAATGAATTATGTCTCCTATACAATTCTTTTCTGGTATTGAGATCTTAGCCATTTGTCAATCTATGCATGAGATATATATGTTGCTGCTAGAGACGAAGTTGCAATAGGACCAAGGGGAGCCATGGCCACCCTCAGGTCCATAAAACTTAGGTACCACCTCCATCCCAATATTTTCGTCCCTTTTGAGACTCCAACTTTCTAAGGAGTAAAAGATGCTTCCTTTGAAATTTTTAAATTTCCAAGATTACCCTTTAACAATTTGGAATTGCTTGAACGTGAAAAATAGATGTGTCACATCAATTCAAAATTGTAGGGGTAAAAGAAGTTTAACCATGTTTTGATAGATGACTTTTGAAAGTGGACATACATTTTGGGACATCCAGAAAGGGAAATGTGGACAAACAAATTCAAACAGAGGGAGTATTATATAAATGAAGGCCAACAATGTTGCCTCGCCTCACCTAATAGCCTACACACTTGCATGCAAAATATTTTCTCCATTTACATCCATTTAATTTGTGGGTCATGCTAACAATTGTCCGTTGGGCGTTGGTTAAGGGGCATATAAGCCAAAATAGTTAGAATTTCGATACACCTTTCACACATTTTAATGCACTTTTACTTATTCCAATGCACTTTTCACATATTTTAGTATGTAATTTAATGGGGTTAATAATTATCTAGGTAAGGATTTAGCTTATATTATGTATGCGTATATTTACATATATATGTAAGAGAGAGAAGATATGGAACAAGAAGTAAATAGAGAGGGTATTATGGTCATTTTCATCGTCCGTTGATGGAGTTAGGAGTGCACTTTAGTCGAAAACCACAGGAGATAAAGTGCACAAATGGTAACCAAAAGGAAATAAAATGGACTTTACCCCATTTTTTTCGTTACTACCACAACAGTTTGTTATGCCTTCACAAGTTCGCATCCACACTAACTCTGTGGCGTGTGTTGGAGCAGTTGATGTGATGATTGATAGTCAAATTTTCTCCGCTTGGTAGTCAAATATCCCCTTCGCAATCGACAACCATTAATGGAACTTATTCATTGCTACTTCCACAATTTCTATGTAAACTTAATGTTTTCATATAATAATTGCGGTCTCCATAAATGATGAAACTTAAAGGTGAAGCCGTGGACAATTAATATCATATGGCACAAAGCATCTCTTTTCCAGTTTTGTTTATGTGCAATCTACATGCATGAGTGTTATAATAATTACGATCTCCATAAATGATGAAAATAAATGGTGAAGCCGTGGACAATGAATATCAGACGGCACAAAGGACCCCCTATTCTGTTTTGTTTATGTGCAATCAATATGCATGAATGTAAATATGCTTGTAAACTTGTAAAGGGATTTCATGGTAAATAAAATAAAAGATCGAAAAATTGATGAAACTGTGCATGGGTTGTGCATATGACATTACAACTATGATGCATTTCTTCCCTGGTTCATGTATAGGAATATCTGTAACAATGTCTAAATCATGTTGCATCTCTGTTCTACACCGCAGGCTTCTTGCACAGAACTTAGGAAGAGTCGGTTATTCCTCAAGCTCCTGGAAGCTGTTCTAAAAACTGGCAATCGCATGAATGACGGAACATTCCGTGGTGGTGCACAAGCGTTCAAACTGGACACACTTTTGAAATTAGCAGACGTTAAAGGAACAGACGGGAAAACAACACTCCTGCATTTTGTTGTGCAGGAGATAATCCGCTCAGAAGGGGTACGGGCTGCCCGTGTAGCCAGAGAGAGCCGGAGTATGTCCAGCATCCGATCTGATGATCTCCTTGAAGAGCCTCCTCATGATTCAGAAGAGCACTACCGAAGCCTTGGTCTTCAGGTGGTTTCAGGTTTAAGTAATGAGCTTGAGAATGTGAAGAAAGCTGCAGTTTTGGATGCTGATAGCTTAACAGGAGCTGTTGCAAAGCTTGGTCATCAACTTGTAAAATCCCGGGATTTCTTAAACTCGGATATGAAGAATGTAGTCGAAGAAAACGGTTTCCACCAAGCTCTAAAGAGTTTTGTGCAGAATGCTGAAGTTGATATCATGTCGATACTCGACGAAGAGAAGAGAATAATGGCATTGGTTAAGAGCACGGCAGATTACTTCCATGGGAACGCTGGGAAGGACGAGGGCTTGAGACTCTTCGTTATCGTTCGGGATTTCTTGATAATATTAGACAAGGCATGCAAGGACGTTAAAGATGCCCCGAGGAAGCCAAATAAGACACCGAGCAAGGATGTCTCGATGGCCAAACCTCCTTCAGAACCCCGCCAGTCTCCTGATCTTCGTCAGCGGCTTTTTCCAGCGATCCAAGAGCGGCGGATGGATGATTCTAGTTCAGACGAAGACACCTTTTAGTTTTTGTTAAAAACAGGTATATGGGAATTCTTGGGAACCTTTCAATTACTGCATTAACAAATTAAATCTAAAAATGTTTTATTTTCCTTTTTTCGACGTGTAATCAGGTGGCTCAGTTTTAATGGAAGGCCACTCTTTTTATTATATGGAGGGTCGGAGGGATGTGCACGTCCGGTTCTCCTCCATGCAGCTCCACCGGTGCCTGAACATTTAAAATGTGCTATTTATTTTTTGATTCATAGCTATATTTCCACAATTTTGTTAATAATATCCAGTGGTTGGGAATTACAGGTGTATCCTGTAAATTGTTTCGAAATGTAAAGACGACTCCTATCTTGTGAACATTTTGTTTAGAGGAAAAAAAATCAAAAATTCTGTGATTATCGAAGTGCTGCCGGAGAAAGGTAATACTGTGGGTTTGAATTAATTCCAACGATCTGAATTGGTATGTTATGTGAAGTAAATTTTGGTATCAGATTTATTCGAAACTGAATAGCTTAAACATGTGAAACCCACAATTGTGAGGGGTGTGGTGGTCTACTCACTTGATCTGAACATTCAATTAGTATATTTTGCTAAGATCATTATCTATGCAAAACATCAGTTTGATCAGATATTAGTAGTCAGTATCAAGTTTGATGCAGTCGTTTGACAAGTAGAGCTTGCTAAAATAATTATTTGTGCACAAAAAATAGTTTGATTAGATATGGACATCGATCTGTTTTAAAAATCTTCTCATATATTTTCTTTTTAAGACAAATGTGAACCTCCGCCCATCTCTTTTTTGCATAGATTATCTAATGGACAAAACCTACAAAATGAACATTTGGAATCAAATCATTGAAAGTCGAGTGGTCCCCACAGCCCCGTGTGTGCTCAACAGTCATCCTAATTCCAAATTTATGAATAAAGTTAAGAATACTCTATAAATTACTTCATTGATTATTTCACACTCACATATGTGAACCCAAACTAAAAAATAGTGCAAGACTTCTTACTCACATTTTGTGAATATAAAGTAATTTATATAATATTTTATGCAATAACTTAGTACATGTTACTACATTAGAACTTACCATTTTAAATTCCGTTGGCTTATTAAATGACAATTAAGAAACACCACAATTAATTACCTTGTACAATGCAAGAATAGTATTTTTTGGAATCACTTAATAAGGCGATTCCTCTCACATAAAAAGTGGGTCCTACAATAAATTTCACCAGTAAGGCCCACTGTTATGTGACATGAGATAGCATTGCTTCCGGATTATTAAATAATTCTCTAGTATTTTTCAACCCATAAACAATTGGAAATGAAGGGGTAACGATATTATTCTTACCTCTGCTTTAACCATTTTTTGTTTATCATTTGATATGGCGCATTGACAAACACTAATACAATAATTCTAAAAAATGATTTAATTATATCTAACGACTATGAATTATGCGACGTGAGATGAAAAATCAAAATGATAAAAGCATGGGTAGGCATAATATTTTTGTTTACATTATAAAGCCTCTACCAAGCAAGAAAAACAAGATTTACATTCAACTCTTTACATTCATCTCACGCTCCTCTCAAGATGTTGCCTGGAAACCCGAGATCCCCACCACCCCCTTCTTCCGAAGAACCTGCAGAAAACTCCCAAACAAAGCAGCAGTAGAAGCAGAACAAGACCCTGAAGTGTTCAAACAACAATCTCCATATTCTATGAGTGACATTGACACATCCTCTGA
>BRYF01000012.1:18237500-18240000 GCA_030159135.1 Actinidia polygama
TATGTTAAATATCTTTTAAATGTTTTCATTTATATTAATAGCAAATTACACTGATCTCCCCTCAGGTTTCTAATAATAGCATATGTCTCCCCTGAGATTTCTAAAATGAGATTACCTCACTTGTCAGATTTATCAGTCAAATGCTGTTAACAGGCAGCAGTAATTTACAATATTACCGCTTCTTTTAAGTGACTGAACATCATTAAATAGTTTCGGTGAGACTTCTCACACCATATAATTTATCTCCATGAAATACATCATAGAACTCTCTCCAAAAACAGCGCAACTTAAACCACAGTTGATTACTCCCTCCACCATCATCTTTCATCTTCTCACGCATAGCACCAACCACCACCGTCTCCTCTATCGCCTGTCCCTCTCTTCCTCTACCACCCCCTCCTCTCAAAGCCCCCTCCTAGCAACCACCATCGCGGCTGCCCCCCCTACGGTAATTTTGTGCTCAAAACGAATAACTGATCACACACACACAAGATAATAAAGATTTACGTGGTTCGGTCACGATGCCTACGTCCACGGAGAGAAATCAACAATCCACTAATTGAACGAATGGATTACAAAAAAGGAAACTCACCTCTCAACTCACCCTCTCTTTCCTCTCAATCTCACCTCACAGCAATTTGCTCTCAACACACACCATTGAAATCTAAACACCTACCCTCCTTTTTATAGACCAAGGGAAGGAGGTGGTAGAGTTCTAATAGGATACCTATTTGTAATCATATTCTAACTAAGAAACAATAAAAAAATGCTGATCAAAAAAAAAGAAACAATAAAAATATCTCTCTCAAAAATCCTAGATAACTCGAGAGTTCCAATCTCACATGGACACTTCATGTGAGCCCCAACTGGGCTTGGGCTTAGCAACTGGACTTAAACTCATCCAAGTGGGCTTGGACTCATCCAGATGGGTTGGACAACTTCAGGGACGGAACTACGTGGAGACAGTGGGGGGCCATGACCCCCCCTCAGTTTTAAAAAAAAATAATTTATATGTAATTTAAAAAATTTAAAATCAAAATTTTAGATTTTGGCCCCCCCTAAATCTAAATAAAATTAATTTTTGATAGCACAAATGTGTTCTTATCAACGATAGGAGTCTAAAACATCGAAAACAGATTACATAAGACACCACACGTGCCCTCACGCGCCTCTAGAATGTCGGCGCGTGAGATCTACTCTCACCACGCTACTCACGCGCCGACAGAGGTAGACGACGAGTGGGCCCACGCGCGCCATGCACTAACAGTCCCACGCGCACGTCATCGATGACGTCATCGGATATTCTTTGTAGATTACACTTTTTAGCCCTGAAATTTTATATTTATAAAAATAAAGTCTTTTTACTTTAATAAATTACATATTAATAACTCCAGACCTAATTTAGTAATTTTTCGATCCCGAAATAAAATCCTGGCTCCGTCCTTGGACAACTTGGATAACATCGCATCTTTCTCTTTCTCTCTCTCTCCAAATCACAAAACCCACTCCTAAATGAGAACCCCACCCAGCAGTTTCCATCAACTCTTTAATCATTGTTGCATCATGGACAATCACCCTTTACCAAATTTAATTTCGCAAAACTTCAGTCCCCAATTCTACTTTGTAAACCCTTATTCCTAATCTTCAATTTCTACAGAATTCATGATGCAGAGAAGTGGTGTCTTTAGTGGTATGTGAGAGACCGAAAGAAAGGGTGAAGAAGGAGGGATTTCTGGTTTTGCTTTCAGTCTCTACAATAATGACCAGGCTGACATCATTTACATTCACCCCACTCTAACCTCCTTTCAATCAAATCTTAACCCTAATTCCCAATCTGTTTCTTTGATTTTTGTGATTTAAATGATTGTTGTTTCCTTGATTTGTTTCACATAGAGTATATGGGAAGGAGGAGAAAAGAGATCACTTTGGGGGTAGTTTGGGTTTTGGGGTCGGAGGAGAAAAGAGATCACTTTAGTGGGATTAAAATTGTCAGAATTTATGTCTAGCGGGGTCAAAATTGCAAGAACTTATATTCAGTGAGGTCAAAATTATAGAATTTATAAAATTGAGGGCAAATAACTAAGTTTTGTAGGATTAAAATTGTCCGAATATAAGTTTAACAAGGTCAAAATTGTCAAATTTTATATTCAGTGGGGTTAAAATTATAGAATTTAGGATAAATTATTATTTTTTGTGAAATTAAAATTGTATTTATAATAAATTATATTAGAGATTGTGCTGTATTTTTTTTTATTGGGGTCCATTGACCACACTTGCTTTAACGTTGCTCAGCCCATTCTGGGAAGGAATCTTGGAGTCGCCACTGTGTAGGGTGGCGATGGTGAAGAGGAATTAAGGAGAGTCTGGAGAGAGGGGTAAATGTGCAAGATGGAGATGGAGATGGAGATGGTGGGCGAGCCTGCCCCCGGAGAGAATGTAAGGGGTCGTTTGGCTGGCGGATATGTTAGGGAGATAAGTTTTAGAGGGGATAACTTTTGGA
>BRYF01000012.1:18297500-18300000 GCA_030159135.1 Actinidia polygama
TACACTAATTTTTATACTTAAAACCTAAAATTTTAAAATTAAACATAAAATTTTTCCTAAAATAGTGAACCGGATGGTCCAATGACCGGTTCAACCGTGGTTCTGATTGAATTTGACTGAGTTTTTACTAAAACGATTTTTGACCGATGACCGGACTGTTTCTCCGACCTGTTGACGGTTTGACCGATCAAACTGGCCGGTTCATTTCGATTTTTAAAACCATGCTTGGGACCCCTTTTGTATAAGGCTTGGTTCCACCAAGAGAAAGAAAGAAAAAATATAAATAAAAACTAGGGTTTTTTCTCTGTTTTGTTTTTAGAAAAAAGTGAAAAAAATAATCTCGATTGACTTAAAGAAAAATAGATGAGAAAGATAACTTAATTCCATATAAAATCCAAATCTTGAATACTTTTCAAAAATATTTTTTCCCAATTTAATGCCATGGATATTAAAATTACATAAAAAAAGCATAAGTTTTAACCTCAGTAATAAATTAAATGCTATAGTTTTAATTATAGCAAATCGAACTCTGAAGTTTTAATCCGGTCACAATTAAAAACCTTTCATCCATCTCCGTTCACCTGCGGTTCGTTATTTTATGTAATTTTCTCAAAATATTATAATCATTATAAAGCATGATGAACTTGTAAGAAACCTAACCCTTGTCATTTTTTTTCAAGTCTTCTCTTCAATAATTATACAATGTATTACCTTTCGAAAATTGTTCTTTTGGTCTCTCAATGTTGCTTATTGAATCCATTTTTTTTTGTCTAATTCAACTCTACTCATCAATTTGTTAATTAGGATTATATTGTGCTAGAGAAAAGAAGAGAGAGGAAGTGGATGGTAGGGGAAAAAGGCCAAATTGCAGCAGCGGTCCTTGGAGTTTTCGCTTTGTATCAATTTGATTCCTATCTACTATTTCAATTAGCTCAATCTTAACCCTATATTATGAAATCTTGTGTCATTTAGGTTATGTTTGGATCAAGGATTTTGTGAGAAAAAAATAAATAGAAATGAAAAAAAAGATGATCTAATGGTCCCAAACGGTTAGATCATCTAATTTTTTAATTTATATTTATTTTTCCATCATCAAATCGTTGATCCAAATACAACCTTAAGTACAACTGAAAACTGGTGTTATGTTATTTAACAGTGGTTTAGTAAGATATGTTTCGGAGCCCCCCATGGTTGCAAGGGAAAGGAGATATAGAAGTGTGGCGCAGTAGTAGCCAAAGATCATTGACATGATGGCTACAGTGGGGTAATTTAGGGTTTGGAAGATTGGCAACAGTTAGGGAGGGAAATGGGGCGGGGCGGTTTTTATGCATTAACAATCCGCCCTGCCCCATAACCCGTGCGGGTTTTTTTCACAGCCTCGCACTCAACTCATACTTTTTTTTAGTGATCAACAAAGAGAATTTATTAAATAGTTACAAACCTTAACCTAAATGTTTATCTATCTATCTATCTATCTATCTATACACACACACACTAGGATATAAGTGTAATTAATATAATTATTAGGTATATTATAGTAAAATTATATTAGGCGTGAGTCTGGTCGGGTTTTAGGGCAAACTTTTTGTAAAACGTGTACCTTACCCATTTTGGTCGGATAGTGATTTTGAAAACTACATGCCAGTTAAAAAGTTTGTTGAAGCCCACTGTTTTTAACTTCGGGTGTGTCAAATACTTTCCGGGTAGGATTTTTCTGCCATCCCTAGCTGCGGTGGGTGTGACTTTGGGGCGTAGGTGCGATGGGCAACCCCAACGGACTCGTAATACAAGGCTATTATGACCCAAACTCAAGCATTATCCAACTAGCCCATTTCTTATTAGCCCTTTATTTTGCAGGTCATAGTACAGGTTCTCTGGCCTGAATTGGCCCACAATGCACCTGCAACCATGTGTTTGTATCTTGAATTTTTGAGATTTATTTTGTCGAAAAATGGAAATTAACAATCAAGAAGAAATAAAATTTATACTTTTCTAGTTCTTTTTAACAAGAGGAATTGAAAATTTATAAATTCCATCTAATTCTGAAAAATGTTTACTAAAGACAAAAAAAATAATAATATTTGAACTCGATAAATTAATTAAACCTTTTGTCTTTTCTTTTTTTAATGGATTTTTTTTCAAATTTGATCAAATTTCTTACATTTTCATATTTTTCTCATCAAGAGGAACGGAGAAAGTATAAAAATTTAATCAAATATTAAAAAAACTAGATTAAAGACAAAAAAAAATTAACAAATCAAAACAGTTAAAATATCTGCCAATCAGAGACTTGGCAACACAAACCTCGTTCCTTTTCCTTGTACCGGGTTTTTTGAGCATTGCCATTATTCATTCACCAAGAGTCTTTTATTTGTTATTATTTGTGTTTTGATTTTACATGGAATTTTATTAGAGACGGTGCATTTTATTTAATGCCTAAACAATACATATTTACAGATTATAAAATTTATATTTTTATAGACCCCACGAATATACAGTG
>BRYF01000012.1:18322500-18330000 GCA_030159135.1 Actinidia polygama
ATTATATTATTGGCAGCGGTTATCGGCGATGGAGATGAAAAATATTTATCACCAAAGGTTGAACAACGACCCAGTTTTGGCGATGATAATAACACGTCTCACAGATATTGTGCTGTAAGGTTTCTTTGTTTTGACTTTTCAAGATACTGACGTTGGGGCCCAAGTGGCACAAGGTTTCAATAATATTTTGGTTTTAAGATGCTGAACCTAGTGGGTCAGACGGTACTCTCGCAACAAAAAACTCCATCCATGGACTCTTCCTACCATGAAAACTCTATCCATTGACTGGTCCAACAGTAAAGGTTTCGTAGGTGTCTCTTTTTATTGATTTTTCGCCTGTTGGAGATGGATATAGTAGGAGGGGTAAGATACCTTGTCGGATATGCGTCAGGTATGGATCGACAACCTTTGTATCTGATCCTTACACGACACGACTTACATTTAGTTTAATATCTTATTTTTTGAAAAATTATAGGAATGTTGTTTCATTCTCCTCACCTTTCTTTTTTGTAAAAGTTGGGCAGGGCTAGGCGTAGTTCAGTGAAATTTAACTTGTTAAATTTTTGTGAGCATTAGGTATTTTTTTGTAAAATATTTGAATAGTTTTCCTTATTTGACACCACTAAGTTTGTAGAAAAACTCACATGATGGTGTCATTTTTTATTTTTATGAAAAATTAAAACTTAGTTAAGTGTCATTTTTGTTTCTAAACATGACATTTTTAGATTTTTTAAGATCTAATATTTTTTATTTGAAAAATATTTTGTCTTTACTTGAACTGTCTCTTTTTGTTCAACTCAAATCATAGTTTCTACATTAAAAAGTTGGGCGGGGCTAACCGTAGTTCAGTGAAATTGAACTTTATTGGTTTGGTGAGAGAGAGAGAGAGAGAGAGACAGACAGACGGGATAAGACGTGAAAATCTCTCCCAAATTACACAAGTGTAATTCAAAAAAAGAAAAGAATATATGGACCGAGTAACAGATTTTGTTATACACACATCTATATATAAACTTAATAAGATAATCTTGGCCATTAATAGATATGAGCATTTGTGGTATAGTGAAATTGAGAGATTTTCATTGGTCGGTAGCCGATCTAACGGTCCAGAGGCCACCAATATATTTAGTGCGGATGAAAAATTGAAAACTGGTTAACGGTGGTGCTCGGCAGAATTTATATATATATACACACACTAGCAGGTAGTGACTAGCTATATGATAAGATAATGAAAATGTTTTGGATTTTAATATAATTGGCAAGATTTATGGAATTTGTTATATTTAGTAACTACATTTAAATTTTTTATTTAATTCAAATAAGGTTAAATTTGTTCATAATATTTATAGATGCCCCCCCCCCCCCCAAAAAAAAAAAAAAAAACTAACTTTGTCTTTTCAAGTACATGGAATTTTTTAGATAATAAGAAAGTGGTACTAAGATCGTTCAGTAAATCATTAAAAAAAAAATTCGAAAAGCTACCCGCCCACCCAAGTCCCTAGTCCATGGCCCGTTCACACCTGGGCTTTGGGCTGTGCATGGAGGATTCCGAGTTTGGTTCGGCTTGATAAATGACAGAGCTCCATGGTCTCGGGTTTTGTCATGTCTGAATTTAATTTGTTTCGGACCGGGCTGAAATTACAACCAAGTGATATATTGCATCCTATAACAAAGAAAGTCATGTAAATAGTATGTTTGATGTAATATATAATAATTTTCCACCAATGCATTCATGAAAAAGTTCTCTGTTTAGTTTGGTTTAGTTTTTAGAATGAGTTTTTTATAAGATTTTTTTTTAAAAGAAATGTTAGTTGGAGGTTTTCAAAGTTTATATTTAAAATATTTTTTTTAAAAATGCATTTTGAAAAAATATTTAAAAAATATTATTAAGTTCTCAAAAATTATTTTCTCTTTTCTCTAATTATTTTCTTCTTCCATTCTTTTCACGTTTCTTTTAAATGTCAGAAGACTTAGCACCTCCAATATGAAACCATGCCTTCCACAAGGCCAATGATGCTTACATGCAGTATGTGAAACAATGTGTCACATTGAAAAATTAAAATATGGTTTTGTTTCTTTATAGAATGGATTTGGAATATTAGGAATTATCACTCTCCATTTAATTCTTAATCCGCTCTTCTTCTTTTTTGGAGATTAACAATTCCAATAGACTCGTAGTTCACACTTTTATAATTTGCACTAGAACATGTGTTCTGCACGAGCAAATCGATGTATTACAAAAACAGTATAAACGAAAGCACATCAAGAAATAGAACACGAAGATGTACTTGATTCGATAATGTGCCTTCGTCCATGGTAAAGAGGGAGAATAAAATCCACTATACGCAATAAAGATTACAATCTCTCTACTTCCCACAGCTCTCCCTTTCACTCTTTTCTGTATTCCTCTTCTTTCTTTCTTTCTTTCCCTCAAATTACAAGTTCAACATTGCCTTAACAATAAATTACATTAATTACCCTAAAGAATTAAGAATTTTACAGAGAGGCCTTTATAGTTTGAAATAAATATATGACATATCCCAACAATCTCTATATTGGATTGTATTTTCCAAATCATCCTGAAGAAATTTTGTAGAGTGAACATGAATTAAGTGCAAGTAATGCTTGAGCTTATCTCTAACAACCGGCTTTGCCAATATATCATACGCGTTATTGTAAGACAATGGATTTCCAGTTCCAATTCCAGTTACTAAAGCAAAGCTAACCATATCCTCAAAACCTTACCTAATCGGTGCTTTATGGTTTTGCCTTTCTCTACCTTTTGCATCTGTGTAAGGTTCCTTTTGTTGTTCTTGTTGCTGATACTGTGAGTTAATGATGGTGCTCGACGGAACGTGTACATATTTATATACAGACACTAGCTACATGATAGGATAATAGAAATGTTTTGAATTTTAATATAATTGGCAAGATTTATGAAATTTGTTATATTTAGCAACTACATTTAAAAAAATTTATTTAAGTCAAACAGGGTAAATTTGTTCATAATATTCATAAAAGTTCAAAAAAAGAACCTTTTAACTGTGTCTTTTAATGTACATGGAATTTTTTAGGTAATAAGTTGGTGGTAATAAGAGCGTTCAGTAAATCATAAAAAAAAAATCCGAAAAACTGCACGCCTGCCTATAGTCTAGAACCCATTACAGAACTCAATGGTCTCAGAACGGGCTCTGACTGCATTCGAACCGGGCCGAAATTACATAGCCACCCAGTGATATATTGCATCCTAAAACAAAGAAAGTCATGTAAATAGTAGTTTGATGAAGTAATATATAATAACTTTCCACCAATGCATTCATTGCAAAAGTTTAGTTTTTAGAATGTTTTTTGAATAATAATTTTTTAAAAAAAAAATATTATTAAGTTCTCAAAAACTATTTTCTCTAAAATTATTTTCTTCTTCCATTCTTTTCACGTTTCTTTTAAATGTCAGAAGACTCAGCACCTCCGACATCAATCCTGCCACTGATGCTGACATGCAGTATGTGAAGCAATGTGTCACATTGAAAAATTAAAATATGGTTTTGTTGCTTTATAGAATGACTTGCGTAATTTAATGCTTGACAATTTTTACCCCAACTTTTTACTCCCCTCTTTTCCATAGTTATCACCCGAGACGGAACCAGAAATATTATTTAGGAGGCAAAAAGTATTAAAAAATAAAAAATTAGAATTTTTTTGTATTTTTAAGGGTGTCAAATACAAAAAAGAATAAAAAAAATTAGAGTAAAATTTATAATTTTAAAAAGTTTGGGAGGGCCATGGCCCCCTATTATCTAAGCCTAGTTCCGTCTCTGGTTACAACTAAAATATGACACGTGGTAATTTTATCTCAAATTTCAGGTTGTGGAGTGCTTAGTGTCAAGCTTTTACTCACATTTTTCAATTTGAGTAAAAATATATATGGGTCGGAGATGGCCTTACGCTCCACAAATTTGTTTGGAATGAGCTAATGCTTCACAATCTCAAGGATATCCATGACTAATAATTTTTGAAATTAATGTGTTTATATAGTGCGGATGTAAAATAATTATTTCAGAAAGTAATTCTATGAGAATGGATTTGGAATATTCTAAATTATCACTTCTCATTGAATTCTTAATCTTCTATTTTTTGGGGATTATCAATCCCAATAACTACTAGTGCACACTTTTATAATTTGTAATAGAACATGTGTTATGCAAGAACGAATCAATAATGGATTTGGAATATCAGGAATTATCACTCCCCATTGAATTTGTAATCCTCAATTTTTATGGGATTAAGTATTTCAATAGACTAGTAGTTAAGACTTTTAGAATTTGCACTAGAACATATGTTATGCAAGAACAAATTAATGTACTAAAAAAATAGTAAAAATGAATAAACGAAATCACATCAAGAAATAAAACACGGAGATTTACGGGATTTAACAGTGTACCTATTTCCACGGCGGAGAGAGAGAATAAAATTCACTATACGCAATAAGAATTACAAGTTCTCTATATCCCAACGTTCTCTCTTTCACTCTTTTCTATATTCCTCTTCTTCTATTCTCTCCCTCAAATTACAAGTTCTATGTTGCCTTAACAATAAATTACATTAATTACCCTAAAAAATTAGGAGTTTCACAAAAAAGCCCTTATAGTTTGAGATAAATACAAGACATCTCACAACAATCTCTACATTGGCTTGTATTTGTTAAACCATCTTGAAGAAAGCTTGTAAACATCCCAACCTACACCCAAAGGGTATGGGTGCTGTTAGCATAAAACTATAATTAGTTTTGATGATTAAATTTATATGTGCTAAACAATGGTTTAATATATGTTGAAAATCGTATTGAAAGTCAAAAGCAACTCACATGACACGAAAATGCATACATCACTTGCTTAACTCAAAACAGCATTACGCAAGTCAGTTTTGAAACTATACTCGCATGCATACTTTGAGAATATGATTTGGGAATGAATTTGAATCAAACTACCCACTCACACTTTTGAAAAATACACATTTGAGTCTTGACAAATCTATACATATTCAAAATGCAATCCGTGAGTCTCTACAAGTCATAAAAGAGGAGTAATTTGGCTGGTTAGTGGGGTTGTTACAATGGCTTCAATGATGAAGTAAATTTGTGGCTTTTCATCAGTCATTGAAAATTCTATAAATACCAACATCTCTTACAAGTTCATTACACACAACAAATCTGAGAGTTCATCAGTAAGGAAAAACAGAGAGTTTCTAGCATTTTGCATTAGAGTCATTCGTGAGAGAGTGACAATACTTTCTGGTTCGCCGAGAGCACAGAAATCGTGTTAACTTTTGTAAGGTGCATCTTGGGAGACAGACGCCAACCAGCCGTAAGCACTAGTGATTGGGTGAATTTTGTCTTAAGGAGACAGTGTTAAACGTTGGCCTCGAACCTTTTTTTGTTTAGTTTTTGTTTACAGTTTCTGTTTATCTGTAATTTTATTTTTCACTTATAAATTCAGCAGTTTTACTGAATTTATTTAACACAAAGACCTTCTAAATTTCGCGAAATTGGATTTCAATTTATTGCAAAAGCTGCACCAAAGGGAGCTAAGTGAAATCACAAGGTGACTTCTATCAATCAAGTCAAACTAGAGTGGTTTTAAGTTAATTTCGGAGAACTAAATTTCATGAAACATTTCAGGTGGTGGAAAGATTTGGATTTTGCAAAGAAACTGCCTTTTGCAAGAGACAGACTAGTGGAGTTCTACTTTGGGGTACTCGGGGTGTACTTTGATCCCTAATATTGGCTTGCTAGGAGGATATTAACCAAAGTGATTGCCATGTCTTCCATTATTGATGACATCTATGATGTCTATGGTACCTTGGAAGAACCTGCTCAATTCACTGATGCGATTGAGAGGTTTCGATTCATACCTACCCTTCAAATGCTCTTCCATTGTTTACGTTTAATCCTTGGACAGTCATTTAACATAGGTTTTAATTGGTTTTTAGGTGGGAAATAAGTGCCTTAGATCAACTTCCAGAGTACATGAAACTATTGTTGAAATAAAGCTATATTATAATTAATTAAAAACAACTTGAGATGTAAATCTTATTGAAAATCCTTGAAAAACATCAATGGATTCAAAGATGGTTATGCATATGAGTAAAACGAATATTGAAAACTTTTATAAGTCATACTTAATGTATATATGCATACAAAAATGACAAAAGTGATACCTAAACATTCAAAAGAAAGTTGAGAACAATAAGCAAGAAAAGTTGTCAACTGATATAAGAAAAAAAAGCTCTGTCAAAACAAAGGATGGCTCTATCAGAACAAAGAATGCTCTCTGAAATTCCAGTTCAGAAGCGACCAGCGACCGAAGTTAAACTTCAGTCGAACCGAAGTTTAAGATTGGTCAAACTGAAGTCACAGATCTGAAGCTCACAAAATAGAGTACAAAGCTGAGCCTCGGGAAACACAGTCAAATCTCGACCGAAGTCAAATTCAGTCCGACCGAAGTTCAAGATCTGTCTAAATCGAAGTTCAAAAAATTAAAATAGAGCACAAAGACAAGCCACTGGAAACACAGGCAAAATCCGACCGAAGTTAAAGTTCAGTCTGACCGAAGTTGTGAAAAAGTGCGACCGAAGTTTTAACTGCACGTCAAAATCACAGATTCAACAGTTGAGATCAAATCACGACGACTCTCTTCAATGCATTTAATGCTGCAACGTCTCTCTTGAGTTTGGGGCTTTAAAAATCAACCCTTGGGGTATTGAGAAGGCATTGAAGTGTTACAAACTTGTATTCCTCCATAGCATTCAATACTTCAATCCCTCTTAAGCATTCATTATAAGTTTTTGATCAAGATCAAAAACAAATGGTATCTTGTATCACTCTAGACAAGAGAACTTTCTTTATATCTATTATATTTGATCTAGAGTGGGTGAGATCTATACAAGTCATTTATTGTAACTACTTGAGAGAATCACAGTATGTGATGGGAAAAAGATCCCAGGGTGAAAGACTCTTGAAAACTAGAGGTGCTCTAGTGTGTATCGGTTTGGCAAGCACCTGCAAGCTTCTTGAAGATAGTAAAATCCCAAGGAGGTCTTGGTGAAGTAGACATAGGCACGGTTTGGCCGAACCACTATAAAATCGTTTGCAATCTCTTTTCTCTGCTATTTATTGCTTTATTGCTTACTTAGATATTTGATTGAGTAGAATTGCATATTAAGTTAATTTTAAAATTTTTTAATTGGTCATTAAGGGAAGGTTCTCTAGCTAACAACTATGTTACCAAGCACTCTTGGATGTTTACAGTATGATTGATGAAGAGATGGCCAAGTAAGGTTGATGAAGAGATGGCCAAGTATGGAGGATCATATCTCGTCAACTATGCAAAATCTGAAGTAAGCGCTCATACTTATTTGTTGCATTTGGTGATTAACAACAAGAATATATGTAAATTTGGTTAGAGAGTAATGGTACTAATCGATTTTCTTCGAATCCCAGAT
>BRYF01000012.1:18357500-18360000 GCA_030159135.1 Actinidia polygama
AAAAAAAAAAATCAAGTTATTCCAAATCGGACCGAAAATGGTGTTTTTGGAAAGTATGTAAAAATCAATTTCATTCTTACGTTTCATACAGCTAAACCAATCAGTTTTTTTGGTATGTTAAGATTTTATTAGCAAAACCAACCTAAGGAAAGCCAATCCAAGTTTATAACTTTATACAATGCAGTACCAAAACCAGAACTGGGCAGATTTGCAGTGCCCCATGCCAACTCAAACCATCCACTAGGCCTTCTTGCCACTTGGTTTGTGCTCAGAATTCTTTCCCAAATCTGCTGAGAAAATGAAAGAGCAGTTAAAGAAAATGTTTTCATGGGATTCGGAAGGTTTAGAGGTGAATTAGGAAAATAAATATGAAGTGGGGCTTCGGAGGGTTTCTCACTTGTATAGATAAATTACATAAGTCTGTCACCGTATCAACATATAAAAGTTGAATCCAATCAAAATTATTTTTGTTGCATCAAAACGAATTCCGCCCCCTCACTGTCCAAATGATTTTTTTTTTCCATAGTATAATAGAGAAAAGTATTCTTGACTTTTCACCATTCTATAAAAGAAAGTCAAGACTATTAATTTCGTGATCCATCAAATTTACCTCAGTGGTCCATTGAACTGATGATCGTTAACGAAACAAAGAGATACAAACGTATGTTTAGTTCGCCAAAACATACATCGGTGGTGTTTCAACGTACGCAGCCTAGCCGTTTTATCTTGGGAGAAAGATGCCGGTAAAATATACAACACTCTCGGTAGGCAGCGAGTCTTTCTTAAGGAGACTGCATTTATAGGAATCGACTCGTAATAATGTTTGTATCTCATTCAAAGTTTTCTATTTTGTAATTGTAAATTCATTTTTAATTTATATACAATTACTATCAATGAAAATTATTTTTTGAAATTCTATATTTTCCTTAATTTTCTCAACACACATCACCCTGTCTATGAGAGCATTATTAGGTCTAAAGTTTGCGGGGCTAAACTAAAAACTTGACAAACTTTTACAAATTTTTTTCCCCAAGATGACATTGCTGAATATACTAAACACATGAATAAGATTACCTGAGTATGAAATTATTGGGAATATGATACGCATTCCTAATCTTTGATTCTTGTCATCAAAACACGGCCTTAGATTTGATCTTCACTTAAAGCTTGAATTGTAGAACTCAACAATTCAAATATTAAGACTTGCTTGGCTGACTTAAAACCAATATGTTTCTGGGAAGACTATAAGTGCCCAATCTAAGCCTCTATTCATCATAAAATGCTGACGTGTCATAATCTTAATGCTCAAACTATTCAATATATACAAGACCGGAATCGGGGTCCCTGCAGAGTTGCGGGGAGCCAAAACGACGTCGTTTGGCGCGCGAACAACCCAAAACGACGTTGTTCTAATTAAAAAAATTTAGCCCAAAACGACGTCGTTTTGAATCTATACATTTTTTGAGTAAAACGACGTCGTTTTGGGCTGGACGCGCGCCAAAACGACGTCGTTTTGACGCCCTACACGCGCCCCGCAGAAATACCGCACTGCTGCATCCCCAAATCCATACAAGACGAGTTCACACTCGAACGAAAGACAAGCCAAACTCATTTGGATATTCCATTGGAGGAATCTTTAAATATATGAAACACGTTACTTTAGAAAATAGAAGTGTCATTGTCACAATGGAACACGCTACCAATTTTATATTTAATCAGAGCTTAGTCCTAATCGCGATCAAAGTCCTAATCGCGATCAAACTATTTAAATAATTAGTGTCTACGTCACGTAACGATGCGTGCTAATTATTTATTAAGCATGTTGTTTAAGCTGACACAAGGGAATATATTGTTGGTATCAAAACAGCAATAGAGAATTATTGTTAAATACTGTTTATGGGTCCAATCAGAGTCAAATCATGGCCATTCGTATGGTGTGACTTTTAGCCAAATTTGGTATAAAAATATTTTTTTAATTTTAATTAATTTATTCATCTTTTGGGTTATTTTTTTATAATTCTCCAATTTGTCTTAATTAGAGAAATCGATTTTTTTTTAAATTATTAAAATCCTAATTTATCTCAAATAACAGATTAATTTTGAATCAGTTAGAATTTTAGTGGGTTTTTTAAGAAAAGTCATTGCTTAATTAGGATTTTAGTGTTTTTTTTGAAAAAAAATACGAATTAATTAGGGTTTTAGTGGGTTTTTGAAAACAATTATGAATAAATTATGATGTTAGTTTTTTTAAAAAAAATATGAATTAATTATGGTTTTTGTGTTGTTTTTTTTTTGAAAAAATTATGAAATAATTATGATTTTAATGGTTTTTTGAAAAAACAATATGAATTTATTAGGGTTTTAGTTTTCTTTTGAAAAAATATGAATCAATTAAGATTTTATTGGGGTTTTGTTTAAAAAAATATGAATTAATTAGGATTTTAGTGTTTTTGTTTTTGAAAAAAATTTATGAATTAATTAGGATTTTAGTGGGTTTTTT
>BRYF01000012.1:18405000-18422500 GCA_030159135.1 Actinidia polygama
AGGGCGATGTTCCTTCTAGACTCTAGTGTTTTCATAGATTGGTTGCATGCCCTAGAAGATTATTTTTATTGGTGTGGAAAGATAGATGATCAGAAGATACTTTTTGCAAAGATGAAGCTTGTCAGTTCTGCCGAAGTCTTATTGGCAAGGAATCCAAAGGTATCAAGACCTTTTAGGAGAGGCTCAATCACTTGGTTGGTGATATGCGATGTAAATTGAAAGAAAAGTACCTTCCCACCAGCCACCGAAGGCAACTAATGAACCAATGGCTAAATCTAAGGCAATGTTCTATGAGTGTAGGTAACTACATAGCACAGTTTGGGGTGCTGATGTTGAGGTGTGAAGTTCACGAGCAACAGTGGAATCAAATCACTAGGTTCATTAATGGT
This sequence comes from Actinidia polygama, assembly GCA_030159135.1. Taxonomy (NCBI): domain Eukaryota; kingdom Viridiplantae; phylum Streptophyta; class Magnoliopsida; order Ericales; family Actinidiaceae; genus Actinidia; species Actinidia polygama. Next base: position 18,405,390 of record BRYF01000012.1, read on the forward strand.
TTGAGACCCTAATATTACAAGGACATTAACATGCATTTTCTTCGGACTCTAAAAGATGCTTATCATCTAGCTAGGCATTTAAAAGAGTACTCAGGGTTCTCAACCCAGAGTGGAACATTCTCCTCAGTTAGGGAGTCGTTACCAACCAAGCATTTTGATAGATCCAAAGGGGGATTTCCGTCTCAGGGATGTTCGAGTGGGAAAGTAGGGAAGCTAGTATGGTTTTAGCATAGAATGCAAGGGTGCTATTGAGGTCCCTGATGGGTTGCATGTTAGCCTTCCGCTAGAGGTCAACTAAATGTTAAATGAATTTCAAGACAACCTGTCGTTAAATGACTCCCAGTGAGTAAGAGATGAGTTGCCTCCCGTGTAAGACAACCTGTCATTGACTTAGTCCTAGGGCTGCAGTTGCCTAGTCTTCCACACCATACATTGAACCCTAAGGAACGTGCTGAAATGAATAGACAAGCCAGAGGGAATTTTAGGCAAAGGTTACATTCAGCCCAGTCTTAGCCCTTGTGTTGTTCCAGCCTTCCTTACCCCTAAGAAGGATGGTTCTTGGATCACAGTCAAGGATAGGTTTCCCATCCCCAGACGAGATGATTTGTTGGACTAAATGACTGTCTCATAATGGCACTCCAAGATTGACCTGCGTAGTGGCGATCGTCCCATCAGGATTCAATTTGGCCATGAATGGAAAACTGCCTTAAGACCCAAGATGGATTATATGAATGGCTGGTCATGCCCTTTGATCTGTCGAATGGTCATAGTAAATTATGAAGGCTACGAGTCTATGACCGAAATTTTGCGTCCTTTCATCAAGACATTTCAAGTTGTTTACTTCAACACATCCTGATCTATAGTGGTTCTAGAGAAGAGCACTTGTGGCATTTCCGTGAGGTTTTTGTTACTCTTAGAGCTGCCACACTCCATCATCAACCTCAAAAAGTGTTCCTTCCGGTAGATCGTGTGATTTCCTCAGGGTTTCATCGTTTCCGCATCGTATTGGTTAAGAAAAATATTACTTCATTTTGTAAACACAATTTCACTCATATGAGCTTTTATTATATAGGTTGGACCCATTCAAGATATATAAATATATCTCTTAATTATATCTCTTGTTTAGATCAACCTTGTAACATTAGGAGAAAACAGAAAACTGGGTTGACTTCATAACCCGTTCACTCCAATGCCACTCAACAAGGGAACCCCTAAACAGAAACAAGAGCCAAAACCTTTGATCCCTTCTCTCCTGGTGTGCTCCTCCAACAATATCGATCTTCTCCCTGGCAGAACGCCTACTTCAATGAATAGTCGCATCTATTCTAGCTTCGATCTTTGCTCAGATGAGCTCAACGGTGATTCAAGTTGTGTCTTGTTGATTCAACGTTGTCCGATTGTTGTTCGAATGGTATCAATTGGTGAGCGATTGGTGCATTTGAAGGTTCAAATTGGATTCTAAGTTGACTCTCTGACTCACTACCGTGTTGGCTTGCTACAGTAACATGAATTGCTATAGTGATTCACTACAGTAAAGAGTTGACCAGGTTTGACTGAGTTCAATTGAGTTGACTTTAGAAAGAGGAAGAAGAGATTAAGAGCAAATGTCAGAATCAAAATTTTGGTGGTGAAGTTCAGTTGAATCCATTATTTAGAAGGAAAAATGATGAGTTGAGTAAACAAGTTCAGTTTACTCAGCAACCTTGATTGAAAAGGTGCAACATTTGCAAACATGGAGTAGATATGAATACACATGGGAGGACAACAATGATGAACTTCCCAAATTCTATTGAAGTTCTAATTTGGATAATTTTGTGGATTGGTTGAACACCGTTGAGACGGATACGACACAAGACGACACGGACATGTAAACAAATAATTATTTTTGAAAATTAGGACACAGATACTTCGAGGACATGCTGAATAAAATGTATTAAATATATATTTTTATAGAATAAATAAAGTAAAAGAAGAAAATTGTTTATACAAAGAAAGGTATAATAGCTTTATATTTTGAATCACCTCATAAAATGGATTGGACTAAAAATAACAATGAATTTAATATAACAAAAAGAAATTAGCATTGTATCCCCACGTTTGGCACAATAAACACAACCCTATGTGAATTTAACCGAATTGCAGTGTCTTTTTGTCTTGGCTACATAAGTCTCTCATGTCTCCTACTTGTTACATTTCTCCAAGAAGCACATATAGACAAGGATATAGCCACGGACACGCATGTCCAGAGGAAGGACAAGTCCGCATGTGAAGTATCCCCAACGTGTCAATCGACATCAAAAATAATTAAAAAAATAAACATGTCAAGTGTCGTGTCCGACACCTGTCCGAGAGTATCCGAAGAGTGTTGGTGTCCGACATGGATATGGCGACTAATTTGAAGTGTCCGCGCTTCATAGGTAACCATAGCAACACAAGCTAATTTCCTTCCTGAAAGTTTTACCAATGAACTTCCCAATGAATCGTATGAATGAGTGATTTCATTTGGCAGGCCTTGAGGCTTGGAAAACACACACAGCATAGTGACTATGCTTCACCGACTGCCTTCCAAATGGTTCTAGAGTAAGAACAGGTAGAGAGCAATTGAGCAAATGAGGAATGTTCTCATAAGCTTGTCCATAAAGAACACAGGAAGCATCTCCAATAACACCCACATTCTTTAAGTTTATATCTGGTATTAAGTGTGTCTTTGATGGCCAAGCAGAAGATAAAACCAGGCTTGTGAATGTGGTTAGCGTGCCATAAAAGCGCATGCAACCAAACAACACCGTGGTGAGGTCTGAGACTCTGACGGCATCCCAAGTAGCTGAAGCAAAATTCACCCAAAAAAAGGAAGCAGAGTACGTTCATATAGTAGAGATGATCCATTCTATAATATCTTTAGGAGAGAAAGGAAGATTGTGATGAATAAGATCATTAAAAATAAATATTTAGCAAATCTTGGCAATAAAATTCCATATATCTTTTGTTATATTGACTCTAATAAAATTTTCCTAATCTCTTATGTGATGGGCACTTGAGTTCCTAATAAATGCATGTTTACCTATTAGAACAATGTAAAAGTCTCTGAAAACTATAATTGTTCATCCCAACAGTCATATAACTTAGTACTCCGTTCTTGTAATATTATCTTATGTGATTACTCTTTTAAACCTATATCATATCTGTTAATGTATCTACAATACACGATACTATATGTGATACAAAAAAATGATTCAGCGATACACAAAATACCTTAATCCTAGTTAAGGTATTACAAAAAAGTGATATAGTGACGCACAAAAAGTGATCCATATCCATCCAGTTTTATTTAGGATGGATATCTTAACCCCAAAATTAGCAGGTTGGGTGCAATCAGTTTGCGGTATTCCACACTTCTAGAGAACTTTTCTATGAAGAACATAAAAAGACAAATTAAATGTTGAATGCGATTCACTAAGTATCACATGACATGGGTATGGTACTAGAAGCAACATCCAAGCGGTGATTTTAACTCCTTCAATGGTCTAGGTACATGATGATATTTAGTATATAACGTTTAAACCATACACGCACCAAATGAGATTCTAGCGTTAAGATCTGCTATTACATCTTTGGGATTGTTAGTGAATTCATTTTTAACTTTTGACACTATCTAATAGGTAAAATTGACGTTCAGACTTCATTTGATGCTAACATCAAAAATTTTGCAATAATGTCGTATTTGGTGCTCCCCACTTCTACAAGCCAAGCATTTTTGGAACCCGCACTACTATCAAAAATTTGACACGGGTCAAGCGTTAGCATTGCGACTAAAAACTCCAAGAATTTTTATGGGAAAACTACATTGTCTGCCAATTTTTCTGTATTTACTGTTTTGGAGATCATATGTTATTGCTATATACACATCATTGTATCTGTATTGTGTGCCTGCTATGTATTGCTATTATTATTATTATTGTTGCTGTTGTTGTTGTTATTAATTTATCCCTTGGGTTCACCTCAAGACTACACGAAAATAAACAATTATATAAAGAATAAAAATAAACAAAGAAATGAAAGGATAAATACAGTATCAATTCTTGGTCAAGATAAGAGTTCTCACCGTGACTTGTTTGCCACTGTAACACGTCCACAGCCCATGAGTGGCCATGATAGATTAGACCTCCACACCCGATTGCTTGATTCCTCAATGAGGAAAGTGTATCAAGTCGTAGATCTGAATTCAAAATGCTCCCAACAACTGAAAAATATCCATAGGACATGGGAATAATTACTACGAGAATATTAAAGTATCAAATCAGTAAAACGCATTGCATATCATTACAACTTTACAAGGAAAAGGAATTAGAAATTACATGCATTCCAAAGACTATTAAAAAGACCTAGTCATGTAAATGAGAACTAACCATATCCCCCAACACTAAGAGGAATGCTAAACGGATTATGTAAAAGTTATTGTTGAATTTTATGCAGTAATATATTTTGTTACATGAATTAACAAATTCAAGCCAGAAAACATCAATTCAAAAGGCTTTATCCCTTACTACTTGGATTGGGTACACTGATTACTTTAGACCAAACTGCTTTAGTGCTGAGTCAAAATTCTTCTACCAAATGAAAGCAACTCAAGGTCATAAAATACGGATTTGTTTGGGTGCTGTTTTCATAATCAATTTTGCAAATCACTGTTTAGAAACTGTTTTGGAAAACAAAAAAACATTCATGGAATATGTAGCTTATTCATTTTGAAACAGTGATGATTTTTAATATTTAGGAAACATCTTTTTAGTCTAGAAAATGAGTTTTTCCCTATAATTTCTAGGGAGAGAGAGAGAGAGAGAGAGAGAGAGAGAGAAAAGTAAGTTTCAAAAACAGTCAACTAGTTAACTTTGGAAATAACATCCAAACAGAGGTTCCCGTGCACTCAACAAAGCCTCAAATCTACCACCTGAGAACCTTTAGGCCATGTTTGAACTTTGATAACAAATTTTAATTTAATGGGATTAGCAATCCAATCCCAATCCCTAAATGTGGGAATTTTTGACACGACACGATAAGTCGAATCGAACCGTACACGAAGTTAGCGGTTAGGGTTAGCTATTTCAGAGGGTTACGGATGGCTATTTTGCACAACACGTATATGACACTACCCGACATCACGATTACTAAATGAGTCGGGGTCGGGTTGAACCCGCATAACTCGAAATAGACCCGGGCCTCGGCTAACCCGTTTAAAAATACTTTTTGACCCGCTAACACGAACCCACTAACGACCCATATGTAACTCAATTACATAGTTTTATTAATAATATTATTATATTAATATACAATATGTGCTAAACTTTGGCCATTGGATGCATTCAGTATTAGCCCTTAGATTAGATCTATGTTGTCTTATAAATTCACATGTAGTTCCTAATGCTAAAACTTAAAAGAGAAAATTCCAAAAACCCTCTTTGAAGAAACAACGTGCTCATCGTCAAAGACTCTGGCTCCTTTCATTCGTGATAAGGTTCGTAATCGATATTATACAGTAAACTCTCTCTCTCTCTATATATATATATTATAGATTTGCCCGTCCATCACGGGTTGTTTTTCTAGTATGTGTGTGTATATACAAGAATGTGTTCCATTTGTTTTTGATTTTTTTGGCTTGTCTACATTCAAGAGAAAATAATATCTTTTTCTTTATTCTCAAAACTAATACTGTGCTTAATAATTTTTGTTTGAATAGATGGACGTAAAAGATTCTCAAAAGAAAGATAAGATACATGTTAGAGAGGATCGAGATGTATAACCTAAAACCAATTGACAATAATCAATATAGTCAAGGTCACTATCATCCATCTCGATACTCTCATTCATATCGAGATTATGGTCTTCCTCTAGATCTAGATCATCACTATCCTCGTCGTCGAAATCATCAAGAAAATAAATTTAAAGGTGAACTTGTTCAGAATTACCGTAAAGAAAGGAAGATAGGAGATTGTCGCCATGCATTTGACCAAATAGGATCGTCCAATTCCTGTAGAACCTATTACTAAAAGACCCCTAGAGCTAGAGGGTGACAAGGATAAGCAAAGCGAAACAGGTTTTTCATCAATTTGATATGGGAATTGAAAACTTGTAGTTCTATACGAGAGTTGTGAATAAGTGATTGTATGATAATGAGCGAGGGATATCTGTCTTTCTGCTAAACAGGATGTGGTGAACTCTCTGAACTGCCCCAATTAATGGCATGAAATCAGGGGTTTGTCGCCACTACAACGTATAATAAGATTCCATTTCGAATCCTAGCTAATATGCCAACATAGACGATTGTCTTGAGATAGGCTAGCAGGGGAGTGGGAAGTGGGTGATCCATGCATTTTCCAATTTGGTTGGGCCTGGTTGAGGTCACGCCAGCCAGGTGTTAAGGATAGGGAGCTATGTAACACATGTTCCAATACGATGACAGGTAAATAATAGATCAGAGTTTCTATATTGAGATAATCTTATTCTTTCTATCCCTATGTCCCAAGGTTTGACCAACTTATCCTTATCTTAGAATCTCGTCATTTGTATGACCAGCTAACAACGGGCCTTTGAAGTGCTAACAACTCACGATACATAGCACCAACCAAGGACTTACTGCCATCCGTTGAAGGGTAAAGAAAGAAGACTAAAGAAATCGGTCACGACCTTTCTTTGAGTGCCAACAATTCTAGGTTTAGGACAACTCGTCGCTTCTAGGAGCATATGTTGTTTGAGCATGGGATACGTATGTTTTGGAAGATAGAGTGAAGCTCTGACTAAGGATGGGATAAAGCGAGGTAAGAAGGACTGCATTTGAAAACAAGATCATTGGCTATAGCAGCAAGGTGAAGTAGCTTCCTTCCTGCACAGTACCCCGGGGCAGGATCTGGTATCTGTCATTTCTCCCAAAAGGGACCGAAAGTTCTTTGGATCAACTCTTCTCTTCACATCTGAATCGGAAGACTCCATCTCTTCTTTGGCTTAACAGTACATAGATTCAGGAAATTTTGGCTCAGAATCATGAAAAAATAAGAAACTTACTGCTGAACAAGTAGATAGACCCTGGCTCAAAAGTACGTTGGCAGCAGTGCTACCAAAAAAAGTATGCTTGGATATATGGAAAGAAACCGTCCCATTTGTCAAGAAGTCTCTAGATTATGTATGCTAAGCTCAGGTAGCTTAAGTAAGCGATGTGAAACTAACACTTCTAACACTCTCCTGCACGTACAGCCTGGATGCACGTGGAGATAACAACAATAATGAAAACAACGACAACAATGAAAACCACTCAGGCAGGAACTTGGCCCATGTAAGAGCCACCCAAGACCTAAAAATAGATAGATCTGATACCATGTTAAAGAGGATTGAGGCATCAAACCTAAAATCAATTAGCAATAGGTAGAGTAGCCTCTAGATTATATAAGTTAAGCTTGGGTGATTTAAGTAAGCGATGTGAGACTAACAGTTCTAACAATGCCAATGGACAGGGGTGATCAGGGTAATTCAGTCCATTCACCCAAAAAGGAGGTCATAAGTCTCCTAAGCGGAAATATAGGCCACTTCAGAGGTATGGTACTTCTACGAAGTCCTGCCTTTAGGTCCTGATATTGTTCAGAGGTGTAAGTGCAACAATTGTAGGGTTGTGTGATAGTAAATATGGAACCGGGAATTTCAAGCGTCATATGGAAGCTTGTTTGAAACAGAAAACATATGATGTTGAACAACTCCCTCTATCTCAATCTAATGCATCTTTGGCAACACGAGCTTCAAAATTTAACAAGGATACGTTTTGGGAATTGCTACTACATGCTTTGATTAGACATGACTTGCCACTTCGATTTGTAGAGTATGAGGGTATTAGGAATATTTTCATCTACTTATGTCCTGAAGCAAAATTGATTTCAAGGAAGACTGCTAGGACTGACATTATGAGATTGCATCACAATGAGTTGAATAAGCTTGGCCTTATATTGCGTGAATTGCCTAATGGGTTTTGCTTGACATCTGATTTGTGGACATTTATTGCCATTGATGGTTATTTGAGCCTTACTACCCATTTTATTGATAAGAATTGAGTGTTGCAAAAGAGAATTTTAAACTTCTCTTATATGCCTACTCCACATAGTGGCATTGCATTGACCGAGAAGGTTTATGGTTTGGTGGGTAGATGGGGTATTAAGAACAAGTTATTATCCATTACTTTCGTTAATGCTTATGCAAATGATGTGTTTGTTGCAATGCTTAAGAAGCAACTTAATTTGAAAAATGCATTGTTGAGTGAAGGTAGTTTCTTTCATGTCCATTGTTGTGCTCACATTCTTAACTTGGTAGTTCAAGAGGGTATGAAGGAAATAGATTTTGTTGTTGACAAGATAAGGGAGTGTGTGAAATATGTGAAAGGATATCAAACAAGAAAACAAAGGTTCTCGGAGTGTGTAGCCCAAACTTTGCTAGATAGCAATAAAGGTTTGAGGCAAGATGTTCCAACTAGATGGAACTCAACATTTCTCATGCTTTCACGTGTAATTTACTACCGTCGTGCTTTTTTCCATTTGCAACTTAGTAACTCAAATTTTAGGCATTGTCCATCTCAAGTGGAATGGAGTAAAGTGGAAAAGATTTATGGGTTCTTAAAAGTATTCTTTGATGCTACTTGTATCTTCTCTGGTTCCAACTATCCTACATCGAATTTGTATTTTGAAAAAAATTGTAGTATTCAATATCTCTTGAATAAGGAGATGAAAAGTGATGATACTTTCTTGACGAGGATGGCATCTCAAATGTTGGGAAAATTCTGAAGTATTGTTCAGAGCATAGTGTGATTTTGGCTATTGCAGTAATATTGGATCCTCGTTATAAACTTCAATAGTGGAGTATTGTTACAAAAAGCTTTATAGTGAGGGATCTAGTGATGGATCCGTTCAATGCATATGCATTCGTGAAAAGCTATTTGCTCTCTTCAATGAGTACAATGCTATGGCCCTTTCAAAGTCTTTGGCTTCTCGAAGTGTATGATAATTCTTTTCAAGAGAATCATGGAATGGATTTTACTAAGGTGGCATGAATTTTATTTCTTTAAATAGTATTACAAGTATCTTTCAATTTTAATATATATGATTCTTGAAAATTTTAATTTTATCAATTGTAGGATTTGAGAGCCTTACATTTGTTTCTAGTGCCCAAAAAAGTTAACTGGAATTGTATTTGGATGAGCCTAGAGTTGGTAGAAAGGAAAAACTTGATGTACTTGCTAATTGGAGAGCACACCAATATCGCTATCCAGAACTTGCCTCAATGGCTCGTGATGTGTTGACAATTCCTATTACGATGGTTGCATCGGCGTCTGCATTTAGTGCCAGTGGTCGGGTTCTTGACCAATAAAGTAGTGCTTCAAGGCCTCAAATTGTTGAGGCTTTGATATGCACAAGGGATTGGTTGTTTGGAGAAAGAGGTAAATATATGATATGTTACTTTATGTAATTCTTCTTGAGATCATAAATTCTGTGACATATATATGTTTTTATCTCATTAGAAATTGAACGAGTGGAATTAGACGAGCTTGTTGAAGATGTCATGAATTTGAATATTGAAAAAGATGAGCCCAAATCAGTAGAAAGTTCAAGTACATTGGTAGATCTTGAATCTTAAGTTGGTGAGTATATTTTCCACTCTTTGATATTTCAACTGTATGTATTTGAAGAGTTTGCGAATACAACAATATTAACTTAAAAGAGTTATTCACTATTGCAGGAAGTGGACGGAAGTCAAGAGCAGCTGTTTTGTCTTTGGTGAAGTTGTTGCAGTTATTTTATTTTATGCTATAAATTTAGATGATAAATATCTTTTGGTTTTTGAAATTTGGAATTCTATCGTCGAGATTGAGACTCTGAATGTTTTTTCTTTTTCGATTCTGTATTTGACTATTATGGATATTACCTTTTGGAATTTTTAATAGGTTAATGGGGTAAACAAGTTGATGTCAACCTGTTTAATTTGCTGCTTTTTTGAGTTTTTACAGATTAATGTTTAATCATTTATGGAAAAATTTATTTTATGCAATGGAAAAACAGATTGCTCAGTACTCAAAGTATGATCGTGTTAATCGTGTTACAAGCAGGTTGACAAGATTATTAGCATATCAGGTTAGGATTAGGAAATATGACACATTTATTACAGAGGTCAGGTTAGGGTAAGGGGGTTTCCGACCCGAATCTGATTACACACGACACGATGCCCACCCCTAATTAATAGTCCTATGGGATTAGATTAATAATACCAACCCCGTGGGATTCCTAATCCTCTATTTTTGGAAATTAACTGTTTCAATGGACCGAGTTTAATTTTTGCACTAGAACACTAATAGTATAATCCCAACTTTAAAATTTGTTATCAAATGTAGCCTTAGTTTCCATCTTGCTTAACCAAAACCCATATTCTCTGCTAAAATCATAGTTCATCAAAACATTGTACATTATCTCTTGAATGCTTCATGAAAATACAACTTAAACTGCAAGAAATGAACTCATCTTCAACCCAATCAGTCTTTTTGGATTTGGAAAAAAAAGCTCTTTATCAATATGCTTAAATATGAATCACCCCATTTTCCTATTCTGATCCAATATACGGAAATAACTAAATCGAATGCGGCATCTTCAGCAACATGTCTTTAATTCCCTAAAATTGAAAATAGTTTGAAAACAACTATTTAAAGTACGAAGCCAAACACAGATTTTCAACGATTTCGCAAGAAACCAGAATATGTATTGGCAGAAGCACATAAAAGACTGTGGAAAGTGACGAACCAGTTGATGGTGTGCCCCGAGCAGGCGGGGTCGTGTCGGGAACTCTAGTCTCTCTCACTCCCTCTCTCTTCTGGAGATGTATCTGCGGCTACCGGAGCTTCTACTGGAGGAACTGGGCCCGGTTCGGGGAAGGATTAGAGCATCGCCAACAATGCTCTGTACTTCTCATACTTCCCAATTTTTTATGAAAATAGGAGAAGTGAGAGTTTTTGGGTGTGAGCAGTACTCCCTGCTACGTGTGGAATTACTGTAACACTCCCTGAAAAATAGAGGTATGATGAAGAGAGAGACCATGACGTCCTAGAAATTAGAGGTATGATTGAGAGAACAATGACGTTGGTTTTTGAATTTTAGCCCTTCATGTTGAGTAAAAATAGAGATGGGGGTGGGTGGGGTGTGTGGGTAGAGATGCGGGTTAAGTTCATATGGACTGAGAGTGGAGGACTTTAGAGTATTTTTGAAGTGTTCAAAATGATGTTGCTTTATTTATCAAAATAATGTCGTTTTATTTTTGTTCATACCCTCTCCCTCTTTGTGAACTCTCTTTCTCTATAAGCTCAAACTACCACCACTAGCTCTGTGCGATCAACACAACTGCGCCACCTCCGTCCAGTCTGCCACCGCCTGTGACATGTCCACCGCCGGCATTTTCTCGGCCCCCATCCGTAGTGTCGGCCCTTCTCCACCTCCCTCAGCGACTCTAGCTCGTCGATCTCTCCCTTGCCTCCTCCACCAATGGCCACAACGCCACCTCCGTCTCAAGATACTTCGTCGTCTCTCCCTCCTCCTCCTAGAACCTCGAGGTCTCCTCCTCCTCCATCATCCTCGAATTCTCCTCCTCCCAGTACCGGTGATAATAGTTTGAGGTTTAGAGAGAGGGAGGAGGTTTTTAATTTGAAAGGATGAGCTGATTTGGAGTTGTGTTATTCTGAGAGAGAGTTCACGGAGAGGGGTTGAACAAAAAAAAATTTAGCATAATCAAAATAAAATTATTTTAATAAACAAAACTACATCGTTTTAAGCAATCCAATAACAATCTAGTAGCCCTCCACTCAAGAGGATCTTAACCCCGTATATGCTGGTGTGGTGTCAGAACGAGTAAGTCAGTCCGGTGTTTTTGTTTTTGTTTTTGTTTTTATTTTTATTTTGTAGTGGGCCTAATAAGGCCCAACAGAAACGTAGATAAGTTGGACTCCATTTTCACTATTATAGCTTCTAAATTCACTTTCTATTTCTTTCTCTTGATAAACAAGCTGAAAAAGTTTAAAAGGAGATTGTTTAAGTTTTGTTTAGAAATTTAACAAATTTTTAAAATATGTTTTAGCTTCGTTTGTTAATAAGTTATTGGACAATCTTAAACAAGACAAGCTGTGCTCGAGTAATTTAAATTTTTTAAAATTATAAATTTATGGAGTCGGGTAGTAAATTATTCAAACTTGGTTTGAAAGTTCAACGAGCTTATAAAACAAGCTTGGTTAATTAATGTAACAAAATAATCTTGAACAAGGTTTTAATGAGGCGAACATTAGTTCAACTCAAGTAGGTTGATTGGTTTAGGAGCCCACATATCAATGCACAAAGAAAAGTAGATAGTAGGAAACAATGGCATGATTGAGTTGTATTTGGATCAAGAATTTAATAAGAAATAAAAAAGTTAGATGATTCAACTGGTCCGAACATTTAATTATCTATCTTTTTATTTTTATTTTATTTTTTTCACCATATACTTGATTAAAACACAACCTTAGGATTTTGTTCAATTGTGTATTTCATTAGTCATCACCAATGTTATTGAAAAATGATTTTTACACTCCTTTTATCAAATACACTCTATTTTTTGTCTTTATTATAGAGTGTATTTGGTAAAAAAAAAAAAGTAAAAAATAAATTACCAAATGCACTCCATAATAAGGATAGAAAATGGAGTGCATTTGATAATAAAAAAAGGAGTGCAAAAATTATTTCTCATGTTATTTATGAAAGAAATATAATACGTACATAAATACGAAGCGAAAACTAAATGTACCTTTAGCCGTGATTGTTTAAGCGATTGAGTGAAAAAAGAGAAAATTCTTCTAACCTATGCTTTCTATGGCCATTTCATATGAAACTCATCAATGGAACACATGCTTTTCAGTTAAGGTTAGGTTAAGGACTCCCCTTATATCTTTATAGGCTCTTCTTTTCACCAAAAAGGAAACGTTGTCTCTATTCTGAACAAATGTAAGTGTTCTCAATATGTTTGCCTTTTCACTAAGGACACACCTTTCACAAAAAACTCTTATATAATAAGTTTTCTTTATTAATATCACTCATAATTAAAATACAAAATAAATATTAATAATTAATATGTGGACCACATTAAATCTCAATTTGAAATTTCTTACCATTTATATTTTTAGTTCTTCATAGCCTACCAACTTCCACATAATGCACTATAATATACTGTAATGACATATATATTACAATAAGAACTTGGCAAAAGTAATTCTAACTTACTGATTTACATGCGCATTTACTTGAGAAAATATTACAATAAGAACTCCAAGAATTCTTCGGACCAATCACCTTTGCATATATAACATGCACTATGTGTATTCCCGAAGTCAAGGCTTGGCCCAGTAGTAAAGGGTTGGCCCGAGACTTAGGTTCTGGATTCGAAATTTCATCCTATTTCCGGACACATGGCGTAGTGGCAAAGAGCGAGAATCCGGGATATGAGTTAACACTCGAAGGTCTTGCTTTCGATTTCTGGTTGCATAGGTCATAGAGATTAGTTCTTGCATGTCTCAGATGTACTATATTAGTTCTATTGTCTTGTATTAAGAAATAAAAACTAGGTTTAATTTCAAAAACCTCATCTATCATAAACCTCTCAACTATTATATTTTATCACTTTCATATCCTCATCTAAAATATAAATCCTATTGTCCTCCTTAACTATTTAATTGTATCACTTACACCCCTTATATTACTAATCTGTTTGAAATAATAATGAAAATCAATTATGTGTTATTCATGTGCTTAAATGAAATGCCTTTATGTCTTTAATATTGTTACTTTTTTATAAAAAAATAAGTCAATACTCCATATAAAGACTTATTTAGCCATAAACAAAACTGACCCTTATTAATAAGTCTTTAAATAGACCGTTGACTTATTTTTTATAAAAAATAAGAATATTTTAGATATAAAGGTATTTAATTTAAACATGTGGACAACACGCGATCAATTTCCATCACTATTTCAAATAGATTAGTAATGAAAAGAGTGTAAGCGATACAATTAAATAATTAAGGAGATTAATATGATTCAATTTTCAGAGAGGGTGAAATAATAAAAGATGTTAGTTTAGGGGGTATTTCCAAAAATTAGTACCAATAATTTAATATGTTTTGAGAGGACAAAATTATTATGTAACGACTATAGCTTTAAGCATAATTCTTTTAAACGTGTAGTTGGACACTAAAGCACAAATTCAGCTTGCTCATCGAAGAGTTCAAGTTTTTTTTGCAACTGCTAGAGTTTTTCACAGTGATTTGCATCATATACCTGTTTAGAAAATATACTTAGCGTGTTACATAATTTAAACATATAATAAGACTTCAATAAATACATATAGTAGTTATATGTAACAAAATATACTGTTGTACATGTTCTTCAACTTGCAAATTACATCTGTACATAGTGAGCGATCGTTGTCGCTGCTCAATTCGAAAAACTCTTGCAGCAATATCAAGTCTATTATCTGCATGTTGCCCAGTAATTCGTCCAAGTTCACTTTCTATTTCAGGCCAACTTGGATTGCATGTAAACATAATAAAAAGATAAGGAGCTTCAATAGATCTACAAATTGCACTGGCATTCTGATTGATAAGCGATAAAACTCCACCTACTTTAACAAATTCCAGAAGAGGAGATACTCGGTTTTGAGATAACCATATCGCCAATGAATCGACCATGATCGCCACTCAGTTATTTTACATCGCTAATAAATACTACCCAATAGTTCACATCGCCAATTACTGTTTCCGGTTGTTCATGTCACTAGCTTTTCAAGGTCGAGATATACGCGACCTCCATCTGGTCCCTTTCAGCCACAATCTCCACTAATTACTCCATGATCTCCTCCCACGATCGCGCCACGATCTTCTCATTCTATTGAGAGATCCCTCACCTATATATAAAAGCCACTCTCCTACCTTCAGAAAAGGAGAAGTTCAATTGTGCCTTGGTCTAGAGCATTCTGTATTCAACGTTCTACCATCGCTCTTAAGATCTGATCGTCACGCCGTAGGAATTTTGAGTTGTTTCATTCCGTCCGGTAACATTTGCTTCCTTGTTAAGGTGTCTAAGTCAGTTCTTGAGCAATTATGACTGTTGGTTGCTCCCCCAGATTTTTAGCTCAACACTGATAGTGTTGCACCATGTTCCGTGGCCCTCCTTTAAAAGACGAAGGCAATACAAACCTTCTTTCTATAGCAGATGCATCAACATCTCCAACAACCACAACATCTTCTAATTGTAGATATAGATCTGCACGTAGCTCACCTTGATGGGTCTTAATATAATTGAATCTATTTTATTCAATTGCCGCATAACAGTCCACCACAAACTGTTGGAACAAACATGCTCCTCGTAAAATTATTTTTCTTTCAATTTCTTGATACTGGAATCTATAAACGCATAGATATACCGTCTCGAGATGTACTCGATGACTTGTTAAAAGGTATGCCTATTCGCCATCCATCTGTACCATAAGGAAAAAGTAGAAGGGTATTGTAGTGGCATGTACAATGGTTGAGTTTCATATATCGTTGTTAAGTTTCCATCACACTTGTGCAGAATGACATCGTGATGTTCTACACATTCAGTCCCATCACCAACAATAAGTGCTGCAACCTCATTTGCATTTGGCTTCACATATTGTCTCCCGCCTCGTGATTACAAAATTCGCAGATGAAAATTTACAACACTACATTCACCTATCAAATCTCTGGCGTTCGAAATACTTCCACGTTAGGATTTACCGTGTTCAACTTGTACTGTAATCATTCTAATATTATTGTATTCAATCCATCTGAATTTCCACGGTTATTTGTAATAGCCAGACTATTTTATATTTCATGTTCAGTGTTGTAGATGAAACTTCTCTTATCAAGCTGAAACTCTAGGAAATCAGGTGTTCAAGGCAGCACAGGAAGGATTAGTGTATTTTGGAAAGTTCAACGGATTCAATTAAAACCACTGAACTCTACTTAGCTTCACCCATAGAGAGAAATGAAAAACATATGGAGAAATTTATTTTCACTCCATGTCAAGTCGTCCATTTTTTATTTCTATGAACTATGGAAGTTCTGTTTGCAACCCACCTTCGGGATTTGGTGGGTCGAGGCCTCAGCTTCTAGCTTAGGCTGGATTTGGTTAATTCCACAAATCCTACAACCACATCAGAGTTACCTGACTTCAATCGGGCCGCGATACCATGAATGGGCTTATTTAGACCCGTTCTCTTTGTTAACCCAACAACTAGGTTGAAACCGGGCCTAGGACCCATTACTCCATTACGTTGTAACTTATCCACCCATTAAACACCAAGTGTGGTTCAGGGAATCAAAATGGTAACAAATTAGCTACTTTTTTTATAAAAAAATTCTAATAATAGATTAATAGTTAATCATATGCTTAGATGATGTCTTTTTATTGGAAACAATACATATTGTGATATTAAATGTATATTCTTGACCCCTGTTAGTTTGAATATGTAAAAATAGGAATAAGACAGTGGATCATAGAGAATGAGGGTGTTTAATGTAGCTGAACTTGCGTTAAAATTAGTTATTTAAAAGCAAAAGTTGAAAAGCACACCAAAATAAAAATTTTCAAAAGTTGTTTTTTTAAACTTTTTTTTTGCCCATAAGCAGAAATAAAAGTTGTAGAAAACAATTTGGCATGACTTTCAAGACAAAAAAATCAGAAACTACTGCTAATAACCAACAATAAACACCCTTTAACTTCTCTTTGAATGGTAATCTAGCTATTTCGTGTTTCTAGTATTAAGGAATAAAATTAATTCATAACCGGATTAATTTCTTCGCCTAACTAATCTCTAAAATAAATGAAAATGAGAGAGAGATTATAGTCCAACAATGTCCATCATGACACGAGAAGAAAGGAATATATGGGTAGGTCCAACCAATCCCTTTTGTCCACATTACCATCATGCAACTTCATAAAATGAAATTTCTTGCATTGTTGGTAGCTTTGTAAAAAATGGATTTTATGGTTCTAGAA
>BRYF01000012.1:18427500-18432500 GCA_030159135.1 Actinidia polygama
GTTTCGTTTAAATACGTGGATTTGAATTGTAAAGATTTTAAATTCTTATTTTAAATTTACTGAGTATGTTTGGATGACTAATAGTCATCTCTCTCTTCCTCATCTCTCTCTTTTTTCAAAATACGTATTAATTAAAATCAATGTAATTAAAATATATACATTTTTTAAAAATGCATCAGAGGATTTGAAATCATTAGAGATTCAAATCTAATTCACATATCCAACAGGAGTGTTAAAAGAACCCATTGGGTTTAACTCAACATTGAAAACCGGCTTACAAGGTGAGGGTTGTCCAAGGGCTTATAAGGAGGTACAAGCCTTCGTATCCAGGCGATGTGGGACTTCACTCACACCCTTCCTCACACTAAGCGTGGAGATGTGAGACTTCACTCACGGCAAGAACGTGAGCTGAGCGGTCCAAGAAGTGTGAGACTTCACTTACGGCGAGAACGTGAGTTGAGCGGTCCAAGAGGATAAGGCCTTTCGGAACCTAACTTTGATACCATGTTAGAAGAACCCATTGGGCCTAACTCAACCTTGAAAACTAGCTTACAAGGTGAGAGTTATCCAAGAGCTTATAAGGAGGTACAGTCCTTCGCATCCAGGTGATGTGGGACTTTACTCATACCCTCCCTCACGCGAAGCGTGGAGATGTGAGGTAAGAGCGTGAGCTGAGTGGTCCAAGAGGTGTGGGACTTCACTCGCACGGAGTTTAAAAGATTCTTAATTCGTACGCGACTCCAAAAACAAATGGTAAAATTTTTTTTTGGACCACACATGAAAATTTTGGTCTTGTAGTGTCCCCAACGAACTACATCTTGCCTTAAAGTGGTCATTTCACGTCCATTTTCAATCAAAACTATTAATTTTGTGAGCAACTTATCAATGAAAAAATCAGATTAATTAGACATTGTAATCACATAATCCAGACATATTTATTTTAAAAGAAATGGAGGAAAAGTAAGTGATAGATAGAAAGCTACCTATGATTGATGGGGTGAAATAGGTTTGCTCGGGATTAATAGCCAATTAAAAATTCTTGTTTAAAACTCATACAAACAATGGACTCCTAGTTATATCAAATATATAGGCAATTTAAAGGAAAGGAGAAAAATGAGATCAAACGATTTATAGTGGTTCGATAAATCTCGGCCTACGTCAATTCTACAAGTTTCTTCTTGAAAATTCACTGTCTTTAACCTTACGGGTGCTTAACAACTTTTACAAATACTAAAACTCTTTATAGTCTTTAAGAGACTTCCTCTCTTGGGAACTCACAATCACTAATAGTGATCTTTTCAACAAAATACAATAGTTTGAAGTAACTATTTGTTCACCAACTTTAGATCAACAATTAATATATTGAAGCGCTCTTTTATCTATATTAATCTAGTTCTCACAAATCAAACTCACAATGAATGATCAAGAGATTGAAATATTGAATATAGATGATTGTAGAAAGTTAAGGCACTTCAATACCACTCCAACAATCTCAAGATTTGTATTTATAAGCTAAAAGTATATTAGAGTCATTGCAGTATTAAATGCTTCTAATCTAGCCATTTTGATTGAATCACAACCATTGGATCTTGATTTGAATGTGGAAGATCAACTTTTCAAACTTCGGTCGACAACTTCTGTCGACCAAACTTGAACTTTGGTTGTGGTTGCACTGGAATTCCAGAGACTAGATTTTCTTGTCTGCTGACTGATTTGAGAACTTCGGTCGAGGGTTTGTAACTTTAGTCGACCAAAACATCAACTTCGTTTGTCATTGTTCTTCAAAACCAGAGAGCAATTTGTTTGCTCTGTTTCAACTTCGGTTGTGCTTTATCTCAACTTTGATCGACCGAATGTAAGGTTCGATTGTGGCAAGTCTGTTCTTCTAGTGGACACCCTTGTCCTCTATTCAATTGCGGCAACTTCGAATGTGCTTTCTTTTAACTTCGGTCGACCGAATGTGAACTTCGAACGTCTATGAACTGTATTTCTAGTGGGCAACTTGAACAATTGTTTTGTTCCTTCAACCTTCGATTTTGCCTCTAAAGCTTTGTCCACAAGTTCGGTTGACCAGATTTGTGACAGTAGTAGTTTATGCTTTGTCCTTTAACAATTCATGCCGTTGACTATCCGATTTGAGTTTAAGTGTAAAAACAACTTTTCTACCACTTTTGTATACATGATAACATTGAATATGACTGGTAGAGAGTTTCAACTCTCACTTTAAACATATGTAAGCCTATTTTTGAGACCACTGTTATTTTTCTTTATAAATTGAATTGGTTGAGTCTGTTCTTTCAATCTTAATTTGTTTTATCAATTTATATAAGTGTTTTTCATCTTAAAACATCCTTGTTTGCAGCTATTTTTAGTTTAACAAGTATGTTTTTTCCCCTTCTTTAGTGTGATTTTTAACAATGATTTCGATATCCTTCGATCATCATCCCTTCAAATCTCAAAGCCCTATATCAAAATCAAAATCCATCAACTATGATGAACCCTAGAACCAAGAATGCCTCTAATGACCCAAGAGGCAAAGAAACCAATCTTGAACCAGCAATGCAATTCAAGCCTTGATTGTTCAAAAACATGGAGATACAGAAGACTTGTCTATTCGAGTTCAAGAAAAGGCCAATCATCACGGGAAGGGAATTTGAGAAAAACTTTCCACTCAAATACTACAAGAAGATGCTGGTACCAATGGAAGCACTTGGATGTGATGGTTTGCGCCCTCTTCCAACAACATGTACTCAAACTTGGTAAGGTTTTTCTACTACAACTTAGAAATAAGTAACCTAGATAATATTGAGTACACAATTGACTTAAAGGTTAGATGGAAAAATATAGTTCTCAATCCCATGATCTTATCTGAGCTCACGGGAATTGCTAATGCTGGGGATTGTATCTTTATCAATAAACCAACCCAGTTTGATCAATATGTGAGTCAAAAACAAATGAACAAGGTGATCTCCAAAAAGGGAGCGTTAGGAGCCACACAAACTAAAGACTTGAAAAAGGAATTCAGATTGTTCCGTAGGTACATCTCTTATAACATAATTCCCAAGAAGGGACATTATAATCAAGTAACGACCATGGACAACTTTATAATATATCGAGCCGTGACAGAAGAGCCTCTCAATTTGAACTACATAATTTTGAAGGAGATGGATGACGTGAGGAACCATAGTAGCCGAGCCCTACCATTTGGTGCTTTATTGACTAAATTTTTTAAATACTTTAGATTCAAGTTTAGCAACCAAATCAATTAATATATCGATGATGGTTTTTCAAAACACATGATAAAAAAAGATATAAGTGTGGTTCTACCAAAGAAGAAAATGAAGAAGAAGAGGAAACCAATCACCATGCAATGGAGACTGAATGGTAATTTGACAAATTTCCACCTCAAACCGAGGAAACTCATGAAGAACTAAGTGCTCAAATTCTCCAACTCCAAGTGCAAGAAAAGAAAATGATGCAGGAAAAGCATCTAATGCAAGAGGAGAATCCTATGCAAGAAGGGCCTCCTTCACAAAAAGAGCCTTCATCGCAAGAGGGGCCTCTGGCATGGTTCCTTGAGTACTTTGGACAGCTCAATGCGACATTGGAACAAATGGAGCAGCGCCAAGAGCAAGACAAAAAACACATTGAGCAAATATCGCAGCACCAAGAGAAACACGAAGAGTACTTTAGTAGACTCGGTGATATATATGAGAATATGTATGAGCAGCAAATTGACTTCAATCAGAGATATCACGCTAGGATAACTGATGTAAATAAGCCTGAAGATAAAGGGAGTTTGAGTAAGGGGAGCATACAAATTTTAAAACAAAACAACAATTTTCAAAAACAAGTTGTGTCATCATCAAAAAGGGAGAGAATTGTTGAAATAAAGGTTTATTTGATTTTGATGATTACAACTGACAAAGACTTAGGGCTATTTATAGTGAAGGAAAAAAGATTCAAGACCCTTAGTTCAATAATCTCACAGTTTTAAAGTTGAAGAGTTTGAGTTATTTCAAAACTCTACCTCTTCCTCTTTTGCGACTTTGGTCGACCGAAGTTGTGGATTTGGTCAATAGATTCCCTGGGAATTTAAGAAGACCTAATTTAGTATAACTTCTTAGAGAATTTTAATAAATTAGGGTTTGGAATTTAAGAAGACCTAATTTAGTATAACTTCTTAGAGAATTTTAATAAATTAGGGTTTCTTTAGATTGAAAGATAAAGAGTAATTGATATGTTTTTAAGAGATATAGGCACTTAATAGAAATAGAAATTTAGGACTTAGTTTAATGTTCCTTTTTAAAATATACGTGACATTTAGGTTTCTGAAACTACAGTAACTTCGGTGGACCGAAGTTGGCCTTTCCGTCAACCGAAGCCGAAGTTCTGCAGTATTTGCAGAACTTTGGCAGTTAGGACTTGAACCTAATTTTAGCTTTACTTCTCATTTTCTTTCTGCCTATAAGTCACAATTGGCATAAAATAACTATGGGATACGATCCTATCAATCACTCAATTACGATTCACAAGATAAGACTTTTATGCACATTTTTGTCAATCAAGGAAATTTGATTTAATCATATATAACACTTTGACACAAATGCAATTTGAACTAAGTCTAGTTTTAACATATATTTTGTTGGAGTTTAATAGAATAAATTTTGACTTAGATTATTCTTTATCAACTACCAAGTAACTCAAGTATTATGAATTTATTTAAAAATCTAAAATATATTCACATTGTTTGAGACATACCAAGTTCACATCGAATAAAACAAAATATTTTCTCAACAAGAGGTTTTGTAAAAATGTTCGCCAATTGCTTGTCGGTGTGTACATATATAAGTTTAATATCATCTTTTTGAACGTGATCTCTTAGAAAATGATATTGAATCTCAATGTATTTTATTTTTAATTATTGTATAGGATTCTTAAACAAATTGATAGCACTAGTGTTATCACAGTTGATTAAAATATGATCAAAATATAAACCA
>BRYF01000012.1:18480000-18482500 GCA_030159135.1 Actinidia polygama
AAGATTTGGTGAAATTAATATAGTAACCGGCTTAATTAATTTAGAGAATTGATTTCTACACTTCAAATTTTGATTATTGCACTCCAAATTAGGAGTGCAGAAATCAACACATTGGAGTGCGAAAATAAATTCTCTTAATTTATAGGTACAATGTTTTAATTATGTGTAAGCTCATAAGAATTTGAAGAATTTAAAAAAAAAAATATCATTATTTAATTATATAAACACCCCATAAATTATCATTTTCTATTACTTTGACATCTCATCTAAAAACTAGCTCATTTACATTCCCTTAACTATTAAAAGTTGTAACGTTCACCCCCTCCGTTAGTATTCCATCCAAACTTCTATTAAAACTTGGTCACATTACATCCATGTGACTTGTTTCTAAGATTTTTTATGCCAAATATGCCCTTTGTGTTGGGAGGAAAAAAACTCTATGTCTATATATACACTTTCATTGCTCATTTTGGGCTCTCCGCCTACACAAACTCTCTCTTTCTTTACTCTTCTCGCTCTTATATTTTTTATGCCAAATAAAAATCTCTTACAAAGCTATAAAAAAAATTTAAAAAAATATGAACAAAATATTGATTTTTTACATTGAGTAATCAGGTAAACAAAAAAAACCATTTGACACTCATAGCACCAAACATAGAAGGAAGAAACTAAAAATTAAAAAGCACGACCATAAAAGTTCTAGAGTCAAACCTCACATGATGTCTATATATAGACATAGGTTTTTTTTTCTCCAAACCAAATGACATATTTGGCATGAAAAATATAGAACCGGTTACATAGGTGTCATGTGACCAAGTTTTAACAGAATGTTAGACAAAATACTATCGAAGGGGATGAAAGTGATAACTTTCTATAGTTAAGGGGTATAAATGAACCCTATTTTAGATGAGGCGATAAAAGTAATAAAAAGTGATAATTTAGAGGTGTTTATATAATTAAGGCTAAAACAAAAGATTATGGATTTCAACTAGATCATGGGTAAGAAAGATTCCCAAACTTCTGTTCCACCAACATGTAATGGAGAGTCAGAGAACAAGAAAAAAAAGGCATGTTTGAATTGTTGACCACACCTACAACAATTTGGATGTAGTGTGGTTTTTCAAACATGCAACGGGACAACCATCATGACAAATCGACCTTAAACAAAAACAACTTAATGGCAGTCTATTCGTGTAGTTGATTAATAAACAAGAAAGGTAGGTAAACACCAAATCAAAAGGTCTTATGATTTCTTTGGTTTGGGGGGGACTACCAAAAGCTAACCCATCTGCATTGGCAATGTCATAATAGTTGATTGTATGAGGTTTATCACCAAATGCATGAGATTTACATAGGTGTATAATTTTGGAAACACTAAATAATTGTATACAAATTGAAACAAGTCAAAAAAAAGTAGCATAGGTTTCAGAGTTTTCACTTGCATCTCACATAGGGATGGCAATTTGACCCGAACCTGACGGGCCCCGCCCCGCTCCTAATGGAACGGGTTTGGGGTCTCAATAAACCGGGGGGAGGGGTATGGGAAAAAAATCATAACCCGATTACTAATCGGGGCGGATTCGGGTTTTACCCCGTCACCCCGAACCCGCCCCGTTTACCCCGATTATTATATAAAAAGATAAAATTATCCCTATTTTTTTAGAAATATACCATAATATCCTTACTATCTATCTATCTATCTATCTATCTATCTATATATATATATCAATAATTATATATAAAATATATATATATATATATAATTTTAAAAAATTAATCGGGGCGGGGCGGGGGGGAAAAATTTCCAACCCGTCACGGGTTTGTGACGGGGGTGGGAGAGGATTTTCTTAATGGGGGCGGAGATGGGGAGGCCGAACCCGCCCCGTTGCCATCCCTAATCTCACACTAGTTTCACGTGCAATCCACTTGCACCGCCACGCAAAAAACTGCACCATCTACAAATTGTGACTATAAATCTGTGAATGTGAGATTAGGACATTAGGGACCCTTTCAACAGTGAGGGAGGGAGGTTAGGGTTTTGTATAAGGGGAGTGTAGGTTGAGGAGTGGAAGGGACGGGGTTCGTTAGGTGGGTGAGGAAGCAATAGTGGATTGAGGCAATTAATGGGGGATTGGTTGGTTTTATGGTGATCATGGATGATGAAAGTGAACAACCATAAGTGTAGCAGATGGCAACAATGGTGGCAAAGAATCCAATGGAGGAAGGAAGAAGAGGGAGAAAGAGCATTAGGTAGTAGTCGTTGGAGGCGATGGCGGTGTATATATATATATATGCAAAGCCCTTTGAATTAACAAAACAAACAAAGGATAACCATAAATATGTGCAATATGCCCAGGAAATTTATTTCTTTAACTTGTGTAACAATCAACAACACCTAGATTTCTATGGAAAAAACAAGATATATTACAATTAATAAAAAACTTTCAATTCCAGTTGAAGAGCTTCCTCTAACAAGAACTGAGACTGCTCCATCAAATCG
>BRYF01000012.1:18485000-18492500 GCA_030159135.1 Actinidia polygama
TACCATGAAAATAGAGAGGGTTTGTAGCTTTTTCTTCATCATAACCAAACCTATGGAATAAAGAACTCCGCAATCAAAGAAATACAAGTAGAGAGGCAAGTGGGAACCAATGGGTGGTTGTGCTGTAGTTTTTTGTGCTCTACTTGCTTGTGCATGTTAGTATTATCCTATGCAGATGACACCATAACTGCAAATCAAACCCTTCAAGACAGCGAGACAGTAATTTCAGCAGGTGAGAGATTGGAGCTGGGATTTTTTAGCACCGGTAGTTCCAAGAATCGGTACTTGGGTACATGGTACAAGCAAAGATATCGACGGGACGTAGTATGGGTTGCCAATAGAGATATTCCACGTATTGATGCTTTCAGGATGTTAAATATCACCAAGCAAGGCATTCTTATATTTCTCAATATGATTGGCGGTTTAATTTGGTCTTCTCATTCATCAACATCCTCACAGAATCCAGTCTCGCAGCTATTGGATACGAGGAATTTTGTTGTGAGAGATGGAAAACATAGCGACCCAAAAGCTCTCCTGTGGCAAAGCTTTGGTTATCCAAGTCATGCGTTCTTCCAGGAATGAAGTTCGGAAGGAACTTTGTTACAGGTATGGAATGGTACCTAACGTCCTGGCAGAGCATCGATGATCCTTCCCTAGGCGATTCCACATAGCAGCTTGACCTCAGTGGATATTGTTTCTGTGGAATAGGATGACGGTGCAGCTTCAGTCTGGACCATGGGAAACTGGTCTTGGGATTAATGGGCAGGAGTCAGGCAAAAATAGTTTCAATTTTGTATCTAATCAAGCAGAGTTGTATTATCAGCTCCCGAGTAATTCAATCGATATCAGTTTCCAGTTGAGTCCAGAGGGCAATCTGAAACGCTTCGAGAGGGTGAACATCAAGTCAACCGTTGGATTGTTCTCTCATCTACAGAGTATAATTTTGCGACAGCTATGCACACTGGGGGGTGCATGGTATCTGTAACATTAACGAGAGAACAGAATGCAAGTGTTTGAAAGGATTTGTGCCCAATTTATTGACTGGTCAAATCAGGGGCGGATCCAGGATTATTGGTCAGGAGGGGCTAAATCTTAAATCCAGCACTTTTGTCTTTGATCTAAACATAGAATATTATGCTACCACTGCTACATAGCGAATTCAAATCACAGAACAGAGAATGAAAAAATCAAAAATATATTCTAAACTCAAAATCAGAGTAAATTCAGTCTCAACAAACTCAAAGTCATGGGTAAATTCACCAGTTTCTGTGAGTTTTTGTTTATAATTTATGTATCAATCAAGAAATCTAGTATAACCTGCTTGCAAGAATTGAAACTTATGAACATCTAACGGTGCTACTCACCAGAAAAGTACTTAGAAATCAAAATAAGTGAATTAGATTCACTACCCACATCACACACACAAAAATTGATTACGCAATACTCACAAATTTCCACAAGCAGCTTCAACCCTCTGAAGGAGTTTTCTTCACTTTCTGCTTGCAACCATCAGTGTATGTTCACTTTGAGCACACAGTCTATAAAAAAGCCAAAACACAAATGTAAGAAAAACAAGAGCAAACAACAAAAAAGAAACAGAGAATTAACTTCTTGCGGGGTGGGGTTTGAATTTCTTCTAAAATGAAGTGATGTGATTTAACTTCTCCGTTCTGTTGTTCACGTGCTACAACTCCCCTACTCTCTCTCTCTCTCTCTCTCTCTCTCTCTCATCAATCTCTCTAATTTTTCAAAAGGGTAAATTATACTTACCTCCCTTTAGGTTTTTCAAACTCCCTATCAATGCAATTTTTGATCACAACCACCATTAACAAAATATATTTAGGATGAATCTGTGAAATAACATCTATTTCGGAGGGATTTAGAATTCCCATTTTCAGGGGAGGTAGCAGAAAAGAAGCAAATAATAAAATTTTGAGTTTTTTTTTAATATATTTTAGAAGGGGCTAAAGTGTAAGAAATTAAAAACTTAAAATACATTTTGTAATTTTTTAAAAGTCAGGGGGGCTATAGCCCCTCCTGGTACCTTGGTGCATCCGCCCCTGGGTCAAATGAATGGGTGCATTCGAAAGACGCCACGGAATTGCCCAACAGATGGTTTCATGAAACATACTGGGGTGAAGTTGCCGGACATGTGGAGTTCCTGGTTCAATGACAGCATGACCATTCAAAAATGCGAGATGATGTGCTCAAAGAACAGTTCTTGCACAGCTTACGCAAATTCAGATACCAGGGACTCAATGCATTCTCTGGTTTGGTCCTCTTATTGATATACAGACTGTCGGCGACAGTGTGCAAGAGCTTTACATACTAATGGCCGCTTCTGAAATAGGTACGCAATTATATCTGCTAATGTGAGTGGTGTTCGCTAGTAAACAAGAATGAGAAAACACTTGGTGATGGATAGTAAGAGAATGTTTGTAACGGTGGTGGTTCAATAGGTTTTGTGTTGCGAGCGAGAGAGTAAAAAGACATTACATTGAAAGAAAAGTATCCGAAAAGTACTCGGAAGATAAAATATGTGGAACGGATTTATGTTTTGGAACTTTACTTTTTCCTTGCCCTCTTAACCTAACCAAACCAAACCAAATTTTTTGTCTCAATCAATTAGGGTCGGCTACCTTAATATTTCGCAAATTCGTAATAGAATTATGAGGGATTTTACAAAGTTTTGAGGGATTTTACAAAGTTTTTAGTTTTTAGTGTGCTATCTACCAAACACACCCCGAATTAAGACATGATTAGATAAAAAAAGGGTCCAAACTTTCAATTGTTTTCTCATAGTGCACATTTTTTGTTCTCTGCGGCCAACACCCGCGATTGCTGGTTCCGCAACAATCTGCTCAACTTCTTCTCACTCTGTCGCGGCAATATGAGCAGCGAACTCACTGCCTGAAAGTTTGAGAGAGCTAGAACCTCTGGTGGAACCAGAACATGTCGCCTACTGTTCTGCTAGCAATCGAGCAAGCTGGAACGATGGCGTTGAGGAGCAGGTTCCCAAATGCGAAGTGGCGGAAGTGCAACCCGATCGAGCTGCTCTACACGGTGGGGAATGGTATGGCATTGAGGAGCAGGGTCCCGAATGCGAAGTGGCATCGTCTCGGGGGGATTGAATGTTGTTCACGAGCTTGATAGCTTTGCTTCACCACTCAGTCCTCTTGCGGAATGAGATGTTGAACCCTTTAAGACAGATCAACCGATATACAACAGTTAGATATCAATAGCATAATCAAACAAGAAAATAGAGCAAGTGCAGTAACAATGCTATCAAGGTATTCTACCGTTGTCTAGGGAGGACCACACTCCATCATCCCTGGCCCGAAACTCTCAATTTTTCGAGACCCAAACAAATTCATCAAGGTATAAGTCCTTGTCCGAGATCTCGGTCACCAGCCTTGATGTGGGATAAAATCTCCACTTACTAATTTTGAGCTGGGCACGCTGCCTGAAGGGACCACCAATATCTGTTGATATCTCCAATCGCATTGCCATACCACTATTGCTCACTTAGCCAATATCTGTGAGCACGCCATCTTATCTCCACATCGCCAATAGGCGAGGTTGGCCACTTCGCCCACCCGAAGCCACCATGATTCGGCGACCCGAAGCCACCATGATTCCATCTCCATGACCACCCTGGTGAGAGTCCTCCTCCATTTGCGTTTTGCTCTCCATAGACATCTCCCTATTTTATCTTCGACGATCACAAGATCTTCCTTATTTATCTATTCGAGGATCTCCCTGTAATCTTCTCACACGGCTCTTCATTCTCCAACTATAAAAAGGCCGCTCCCCCATCACAAGAGGTATGACTAAAATCTTTGTATACTCACTTCGAGATCTCTGTTTCCTTGCTCTGCCTAGCTTATAATCGCCTTGGTCTGATTCATACGCCAGAGAGGTTTTGAGAGGCCTTACCCCGGCCGGTAATATTTGTTCATCTACGCAGGTCACCCAAGTCTTTGCCGAGGTCAAGAGCAATTTTGACTGTTGGTTGCTCGCCCCCATATTTCGACCACAACAAGACTCATCCAGGGATGTTGTTTGTTCTGGAGTCAAAGGTAGTGGTCGCCAGTGAAATGGTTGGTATCGGGCTCTTCGGGTGTATCATGGTATAAACATGCAGCATGTCATATGCGTCGAATTGCAACCCTTCCCTCCACATTAATGTATCTACAGCAAGAACGGTCTGGATAAAATTTACTGACATCTGCATAAAAGGTAAGTCGGCAGCGCACCATAACTTTCTTTAGCATTTGACTGATCGGGAAAACAAAATCCGACCTGGTGAATCAACTACGTGCGGACCAGAATGCAGTTCCCGTCTCCTTGCACAACAGTTCCCAAATCTATAAATCACTATTTCATTATTCTTTTTACTTTTTTAGTTTTTCTTGATGAGGAAAATTTAAAATTATATAATTTTGATCCAAATTTTAAAAAATTATTAAAGACAAATAAATAACTTATTTATTGATTAAAAATTATTTTTACTTTGTCTTTAGTGATTTTTTAAATTTCATATAAAGGTAACACATCACTTTGTGTGAACATTTTTTAAATTTCATATAAAGGTAACACATCACTTTGTGTGAACATTTTTTTAAAGTTGTGTCACACTTTTTATACCCAAATTATCCCTACTATATAATCATCTCCGTCTGTCTCTCTCTTGCATAACTGTCCACGCATGCTTCGAGCAATTTTTTTATTTTATTACAATATCAAAACCTTTTAAAGTTCTCCAATTCTCACCATTGTTTTTCTCTACAATTGTTGTTTTATATAGGTTTTCTATATTGGAATAGATTTTGTGAGTATAAAAAGTCAATAATTTAACACCAAATTCATAAAATTGCACGCGCTTTACATATGCCGACCTCTAGTAACAAAAAAAAATTGAGAATGCTCTATACCTAGGTCACATAATCCTTCTACCGAGGCTCCGCTCCTGCTCTCGCTCGCCGCTTCCACTTTCAAAATATATGACTATATTTTGATTAAAATTTTTTATACCATAAACGCTCTCACTCTCAAGGTATTTTGAAGAAAAACGTTCTCAAGCATTCGCTATTACTATCGCTCTCGCTTTACGTGACCTATCTTTATACCATCCACAAAGTGTTGCTTAAATGGTCCCGCTTGCTTCCTTCCTTTAAATTGTTTGATTTTTTTAAGACTTTTTAGATATTTTTAGTTTTCAGTTTTTTATTTTTATTAAATTCTTTCACAGTTTGATTATAATTTTATGTTTTTTTGTTCTTTTTGACAAGAGTAATTTAATTTTTTTTTAAATTTAAAAAATTCACTAAAAATAAAAAAGTTAGCTAATTTATCGAGTAAGACTCCGCTCGTCAAGAGAAGCAAAAAATGTATAATTTTTTTCACACTGAAAATTTTTACTAAAATCAAAAAAATTCAAAAATTAAAATAATTAAATAATTAAATAATTATCAAAATTACCTAAGCGAAGCTGGGTTGGCATAAATTTGGAATATGTCTCTCAACTACAACATATCTTGTATCAGTCAAGGGCCCAAGCCTAGTTAGCCTTGTCTTTTTTCTTTTTATAGTTGTTTTGGTTTTGAGTTTTTCGTTTTCAGTGAAATTTTATATATTTTTAAGTTCTCTAACAAGAAGAGAATGAAAATATAAATATTTTAGTTTAATTCAAAACAAAGCTTCAGTAAAAGCAAAAAAATATTTTTATTCAACAAATTAGATAAAAAAAACATCGTTAGTGGATTTGTTTTTTCAAAATTTGAACAAAAAAATTATATTTTCAGATTCCACTTGTCAAGAAAAAATAAAAAATTATAAAATTTTGATCAAACGGTAAAAGAATTAATTAAAAACGAAAAAACTTAAATCCAAAACAGCTATATAAACAAAAAATAAACATTCTTAAGAATGATAAACATACTTGTGTATATTTCAGTCTAGGATTTATGGATAAAATTTGTAGATAAAAAAATCATAAAAAAATTAAAATTAAAATTTTTAAGTCCATTATTTTTTTTAATTTTTTTTTCCTTTATCAAAAGTTTCTTTATTTGGAAAACCAAATAGAGTCTCCAAGTAATTTTACTCTCTATCGTGAAAATATAAAATATGGTTGAAGATTTTTTAAGAAAAAAATATAATTTAATCATATAACTACTAATGTTTGATGACTCAATTATTTTAATTAATTTTATAAAATAAATGATTCAGATTCATACTTTTACATTCTATACTCCAAATTTTGTCTCTATTAGATAAAGTTACAAAAATGTCCTTCTCTTTTATATTACATTTTCTATTATTTCTGAAATAAGAAGGATACTTTTGTAATTTTACCTAATATAAATAAAATTTGAAGTACATAATATAAAAATAGGAGTGCAGAAATCAAAACCTAAATAATATTATGTAAGAAATTTTATAAAAAAATACCGCTGCATGTAATTAAAATACAATAAAAAACTTTAAAAAGCATTCTTAATGACCGCGTGTTAGCCGGGCAATAGCCGCACCGATAAAAAAAAAAATTAGCCCAAAACCTAAATCATGGGCTCCAAAACCTAGCCTAGGGCTCCGGCCTCTCTCCCAGTCTCCCTATATTCTCTCTCTCTCTCTCTCTGTGCATCCTTTTCCGCTCCAAGGTATGTGGTCACTCTCTCTGGTTTTTCTCTTTCTTCACGCTCTCTCTTGCCATAGTTCCATGAATATGTTAATTATTTCGTAGTAGTTATTGTTCAACAACTGTATTCTCCAAAAATTAGGTTGCATTGGTTGTAGTATTGTAGATTTGTTGTACTGCTTGTATTTTGGATATTGTGACCTAGTTTTTTTTTTTTTTTTTTTTGGGCTTCATAATATATTTTTAATGATATAGCAATGGAAAAACAATGTTCGGTTGAATGCTGTGGTAATTATTCCTTCCTCTCAATTAATTCTTTTCCTTTAAAATTTCATGTTCAATTTCTTTTGTTCAAAGTTTTCGTGTTCCTCTTTTACCATAATTTGTTATATGGATAAGAAAGATTTTCAAAAAATTGGATAGTCTTGATTGAGAATCTTGAATTAAAGAAAGAGATAGATCAGTGTTGTTAGAGGCGCGCGCCTCAGCGCCTCAAAGTGGGTGAGGCACAACCACTTCGATGCGCCTCGCGTGCCTCATGCGATTCTCATATTTGCTCGTCGGCGAAACTCAAATGTGATTACCGTGGCTGATTTAATTGTTGTTGTCATCCCACGAAGTTAAGCACCGCTCCTCTCTCTCTTTTTTGTCTCTCTGTCTCTCTCTTTATTCTCTCAGAAGAAATATTGCACAATACGTTTTTATTTTTTAGTTTTTTTACCTTCTTTTTATTTTTTTTATTTTTTTCTGTTATTATTATTATTTTACTTTTTTTCTATTTTTTTATTTTATTTTTTTCTGTTATTATTTGTATGATGATCGAATGATTTGCTACTTTAATTTTTTTATATATATTTTGT
>BRYF01000012.1:18542500-18545000 GCA_030159135.1 Actinidia polygama
CAGCCTTTTACATTATTTTTCACTTTCTTTTTGAAAATAAATTATCATGGGTATTTTTGTCATCTTATGTTTTCATCATTATTTATCTAGTGTGAGCCCTTTTTGACAATTTTTTTTTTTGA
The DNA here is from genome assembly GCA_030159135.1 of Actinidia polygama. NCBI lineage: Eukaryota > Viridiplantae > Streptophyta > Magnoliopsida > Ericales > Actinidiaceae > Actinidia > Actinidia polygama. The sequence goes on from BRYF01000012.1 coordinate 18,542,623, forward strand.
GTTGGACAATGGCTAAAAATGTAGTACTCCTTTCTCAATTTGTTTGTCTTTTTTAGCCATCGTGTCATTTAATTAGATCAACAAATAATATATTTTAAAATTTAAAAAAAATACACCAATAAAAAGTTTTCATTTATTTTTTTTATACAAAATTTTTAAAATTATAAAAATAATATAAATTATAAAATATAAAATATTTTTTAAAATATCCAAAATATTAAAAATGAAAAAATAAATTGTAACTGGGAGTAACATAAGAAGAAATGTGAGTGGAAAGAATACCATTCCAATAATGTGGGGGATTGAGCCCATTGTTTGGGAAGTCATGATTACAAGAAGAACAAGGATGTAGAAATCTAATCCACGCTTTGTGATTTATTCCACGTTTACATGAGTATGCTTGTACTTCAATTATTTAAAACAATGAGATATATGAATTAATAAGTACTAGTAGTTTCCATAACAAGTATTATAACTTCTAACAAGTGGAGGAATTCATGAATTAATGCGTAATCGAGGATGAATTACGTGTTTTAAATTCAAACAAATAATTTTAGCGACGAACAACACTACAATAGTAAGTACATCTCCCGTTCTACTGTTCAAAAGCCCTCTTTTGATGTGCGATAGAGAGAACAGTAGTGAGATGGGAGGGAGGGAGAGAGTTTTCGGTATTTGTTGTATGTAAAGATAGAGCCAATTCTCTCTCCTTAAATAACGGCCCATAACTTTTTCTCTCTTTACCCACTACAAAATATGGGTCAAGACTTATGAGTCGTGCCTACATGGACGACCTGACCCGATTCAATATTAAATAATAAGCATGTTTTTGAATCAAGAATTTCAAAAGGGATGTATAGAGAGACATACGATTAAATTTGAACGGTTAAATCTGTTAATTCCTTCTTTTTTCTTTTTCTTTTTATTTTCTATATCAAATTTTTAAACCAGCCTAAAAGAAAAACTTGCCACATAATTAAGTAAGTTTTTGTATGTTTGTAAATAAAAAAATTAAACGAATTATCATTAAAGTATTGTGTATGGGGCCCACACGCCATCGCTGTTGAACATAACCTTCCGCATTTTTGTTTTGGAGGATAAATTATGTTTTCCACTTTCCACCCTTTAAGTGTTAACTAATTCTTATCTTGGCCCTTAAGTTTTTGTTTTCTTTAATTCTGTCCTTTACCTATTGGATTTTAATTAATGTGGCCCAGTTCATAAATTTCATCCAATTATTTGACAAAAATATCCATGAGGCTCTACAATCTTTTTCATTTACTTTAAGTATTACATTTATCCCACTTTTTCCATCTCCATTTTACATTTTTCCCACTTTGGGCATTTTGGTTAATGCCACAAGGCATCTTTCATTATAGAAATATCAAAAAAGATAAAGACGTGTAATTTTTTTTTTGAATAGCTCAGTATTCTTTTCCAGTTCAATTAGGCCCAAGATAGACTAATATAAGCGTCATGAATTTAACGGCACGGCCAACCACCAGTGGTCTTGAAAGAACCATCTCTTGCATTCGTTATAAGCCGAGTTACCCTGAGCGTGAACACGTGCATTTTGTACAATACACTGATATGTAGTGAACCTCACCACATGTGAGTATGAACTATTAATGTAATGCAATTTTCATAATGAAACTCGACAAGTATAAGGCAGTTGTCATTTGGACAAGTTTTCAACAATTGAGAAACTAAATTAAAATGATTTAAAATTTAAGAGCCAAAAATAAATATTAAACAATACTCGAGATATATATAGTGTAATTTACCAATACTTTGCACTCAAGAACAAAGAGAACCCTGATACAGAGAACACACCCCACGCCCCCACCCCCACCCCCCCCACCCCTCTATATCTGATAGTGGCTGTGGTGATGACAAGTCACCTTCAATTACAAAATTCTTTGGGTACCACATAAGCCCCACAGATTTGGTAGAGAACCAATAAGAGAGCGCCAGCTAGGACTGTGCTCACGTGGGAATGTGCCAAATAGGATCTGACCCCACTCCCCTTGCTTCTGCCACAATCATCCCATGTCTTTTTTTATTGTTTAATTTTGGGAATCTTATCCACCACATAGTATTCTATAGACCATTGGTACCACATGGGCTGCGAGCCTATGCGGATCAAAACCTGCCATGTGGGCAGAGAGAGAGAGAGAGAGAGGCGCAACTAGGGCTTCAAACGAACCGAGCTATTTGCGAGCATGCTTGACCTCGGCTCGGCTTGGCTCGTTTGATAAATAAACGAGCTCGAGTCTCAGTATGAGATTCATTTAAGCTAAAAAGAATTAGATAAGAAAATGTGTATAGCATAATTGATAGTTTGTAAATAAAAAATATTTTTTTTATAATAAATAATA
>BRYF01000012.1:18605000-18612500 GCA_030159135.1 Actinidia polygama
ACAATATTTGTATAAAATTCTAAGTTTCGAAATTTATTTTATAGGTCAGTTTGGGGTTATTTAGAGTCCGAATTTAAAAAAGAGTTCTAAACAAAAGTTGTAGATCATCTTAATACCTTTCTAACGAAACTTAAAATTTGTAATTCGGATATCATATGAAAAAGTTATGAGTAAAATACCGTTACTGTTATGAAAAAAAAATCCGAAAATACATATACGATATAATATTTTCAGATTTATTTTAAAATGATGAAATTACTTATTTATGTGATTAAATTAATTTTGTGTTAGTTATTTGATTAAAATATATGCCGTGCTTGACCTGTTAGAACGTTAGAGATTTTTATTTTATTTTATTCGGTAATTATCTAATTTTGTTAAAAATGAAATGTTTAGATATTGTGAACTTTAATTTTTTTTTTCATTTGATATATATATATATATGTATATATATATATATATATATATATAATACTTTGAGCATTGGATTATCTATTATGGCATTGAGCATATCCATATCATAGTATCATTGTGGCCTTGTCGGCTTTTGCATAGCATTGGGTGGGATACAATGATGGAAGGTACTCCCCAAGGGAGGGGTACCAAGGTTGAAAATTCCGGATGTGGGTGTGGTTGTGAGGAAAAGGGCGGATGACTCCCTAATAAACATTCACTCAAATCTTACTCGGTTAGCTCCCGGGGATTTGTTTTATCTACGCTCCTTGTGTGGGTGGCCCATATTCCGGTGGAGAGTGTGTGTGCATTGGGGTTGGCCCGGTTACATTTAAGCCGTATGGCTAGTTACATTGCCTTGGTGGCATCATCATTGCACCTCATTTCATTTTCATGATTTTAAAGATGGTATGACGTTTTTACAATATTATTCTACTAAGCCGTAGTGCTTAACAAACAAAACAAAACAACTTTCAGGTAAAAAGGAGAAGGGCAAAGGTCCAGCTTGACTAGACCGTGTTGGATTATTTTTAAATATTTTCGATTGAATTTAATTTCATCAGCTGTCTTGTGTTATTTAAAGTGAGAGCATGTAATCTCTTTTGGAAATTTGAATTCTTGGAATATGATTGGACTACATTTGTTATATGTATCTGTTGTTGGGCACGTGTTAGCCCCTTTTGTTTTAAACATATGAATGGATTTATTTTAATATTAATGTTATTTTGGGCAAGTATTTAGTCCCTTCTCTAAATTGATAATATATAGTTTGAACTTTTATTTCCTTGACCTTGACTAGTCAACTCCATTACCTTTGACTTTTCAACGGTGTCCACGTAGGACTATTTTATTTATTTATTTATTATTCTTTGACTTGTTGACTTAGCACCCATGGTATGGTTTTCGGGGCGCGACATGGAGGATGGCAAGTCTAGGCAGATGGGTGAGCTTTGGAGGGAGGTAAGGTTGCTGGTTTTCTGCTTCCACCTTCATTGACATGCAAATGCTTCCAATTTCAGTGTTGTTTGGTTTCTTTTAAGTTCTTTGGAGTTGGCGAATGCATTTTTTTGTTGCTGGCAGTTGCTTTTTTGAAAACTGTTTCTCTTGCAGAAATGGAAGTGTTTGCTAGAGCCAAGAAGAAAACCGTCCAGACACCATTATTTATGCTAAGTGATGTATACGTTGATTTCTGTTATCGGATAGGAAGAATTCTACTTTTACATATATTTTGTAACTAAAGTTATCTTATGGGTTTATGGGTTTTACTTTGAATGATAGGTTTCAGTTTTAGCACCCAAAAATTTGTAAACTTTGTCTCTCTATATAGCATTCACTTTGTTTGTATTTTTTTCATCTAAGCTCAAAGAGCTGTGAAGCTTTTTTCATTTGAAATCTTCATGTAAAAACTCTAATATGATGCTTGCAATTATAGAAGGCACGTTAATGTTCCTTCTTTAAAATTCACAATGTGAGTTTTTGAGGTCACACATTGCAAATGAGCCTAGTCTACCAAATTAGTTTGTTCAACATTAGTTTCAGAACTTAATGAGGTTTCAAATGTGTTTAATGATGGACTGTTTATTAGTGTTTAACTGTAACTCTAACTAGCTTTAATTGTTTTTAATTATGAGCCAAACACAAGTAACTTAGGTTTTTATGTTTTATGTAGTCTTAGTGTGGATATAAGTTTATCGAGTTAAACATTAGTGAGTTTTAAAATGTATTATAAAGGTTGACTTGTTTTCAAAATGAGCTGACCCAGGACCAGCTTTGATCGATTTAGAATAGTTTTTTTTTTACCATTTGTATACAAGAGTAAGAGATATATCAATTTTTACTTGAGGTTGACAGTAATCATCAATGTTATTAGTGTTTTTTAAGTAGAGACGGATAACCAAATATTCTATCGATATGCAGCAGTTCACATGAGAGGTTAACTGCAGAACATATAAATTTCAGCTCGAAAAATTAAGTGTAATCTGTTTACCAGTTATATTATAGAATAGCTTTATGTATGGGTTATGTCTGACTGTCTGCTCAGTTACGCTTGTACATCACTTTTTTATGCTCTTGTTTGTTTCCTTATGATGGGCTTCAGATGTTGCCAAACTTTTGTTCTGCCTCTGATGGCATAAAACTCATGTCCAATATGCGTGGTCTGGGCTTTTCCAGCCCAGCTACGACAGGAGCACACTTCACTCTCTCTCTCAGACTTGTTCAACTGGGGATTTCTTTGTAAAACTTTGTTTCCAACTCAAAAGCTTAAGCCATTAGAGGAAAAGGTCCCAACATTATGTAAAGTTATAACCCATTCAACACCCAAGTGATGTGGTTCTAATGGTCTAACATTCTTCGGTCGCTGACTCCGGGTCGAAACCTCAACATTCGGATCAGCTTCTCTCTCTCTCTCTCTCTGATAATTGATCCCTATACCCTTTACAATTCCCCATGATCTTGTCTTGCTTAGATCGGTTTGATTTTGTAGGGATTTGTTTGTTTGGTCGCTGAGAAATTCATGTCCTTGCATGGTATGAAACTGTAATTTTTTTTGCCAGAAATTTTTTTCTTTAAATTTCACTAGAAGATTAATTTCCCAAGTTCAACCGAACTTTCACATTAGCATTCGATAATTTCACGAATCAAGTGGAGTCTCTAGAATTTTGTCCTCCTTACTTGCACGAAGAAGAGACTTGTGATCTAAATAATATTTGGTTTAATTTCTTTTATACTTTTTTTTATATTTGATCTTTCTGTTTCGTTCTGTTCTGGGGCTATAGAGTTTGCAGCAGTTTATATGCCAGCAACCGCAAATAACAATTCCAGAAGAAGAACCATACTGGTCTATACATCAAATGCTTCAAATTTCTTAGGCAACGCAGAGGAATTCAATCCTTCAATAAAGCTTAAAAACCTAAATAGAACCTCCACTAAACACAAGGTATAACGTAGAGTTGTAGACACACACGATCATGTGCTTATTACTATTGTCACCATTACCTCTAGCCAGCTAAAGAAGTAAGCATTATTATGATGCACATGGCTAGCTAGCTGGTAGACTATGTCCATAATAGAGGCCACAATTAGAACCATCCGGCTTGGATTTGGCATCGGCGGGGGCTGAGGTTGCATCTGGAAGGCAGGTCCTGTGCCTTCTGCATTATTTGTCTCATCTCCTCGCACTGCCACTGGCCCTGCTGCTACCTCACGGCCATCCTCACTCCTTCACATCTGCACTGCTCCTCTGTGTTCCCCAGCTCATGCTCTCTTCTCTGTGCTAAGTACATCTGGCAGCGGAGATTTTGCTGCCTTTGGATCTGCCACCTCATAACTTGATGTTTCTAGAAGCTTCCGACGTCTTCTAGAATGCTCCAGTGAATTCTAGATCCTTCTAGAAGATTCTAGAATATTCCGGAAACATCCGGAGACTTCCAGATAGTCGGTGATGACTTTCAACACTCACGGCACTGCTGCTGCCCGGGGTTCTCCTCCTCCACCACGGTGGTGGTGATGTGGTTCAATGGGCTGAGACAAAACCAATGGCCAAAGGGCTACCAGAGAAGCTGCTATGATTGATCTTGGCCATTGTGATTTTTTGATGTGGGTAATATAGTTGGAGCTGTGGTTGGTTGGGGAGGTGGTGGTTTGAATTTAGAGTAGGTTTTGGGGGTTGCATGGCTAGTGCTTGGAGGATGGCAAGTCTATAGGCAGATGGGAGGGCTTTGGATGGAGGTGAGGAGGCAGAGTTGCTGCTTCCACCTAGGTTGACATGCAAATGCTGCCAAAGAAGGATATTGTTTTGTTCTTGTAGTGCTGTGAAATTGTTTTTTTTCAAGCAAAGAAGCACAGATACAGACACGGACACGAGATACAACAATTCTCAAAAAATCAAGATAGGGATATGGTGGTGATACAACAATTATATATATAGCAATTTATTCACCTCTTATTCCTGAGAAGTCATTTGCTTGGTTATTCTTTTATCCTATTGAGTTCTTCCATTTTGTTAGTAGCCACCTTACCTCTTGCCCCAGAATTCAGAGTAAGCCTAGGCAGAGTGGAGTAGAGTAAGTCCCGGAAGATAGGATAGTGTACCTACGTAGGGTATGTGTGAAAACAGGATAGATGAAAAACACAATAATGATAAAAAGAGTTAACTAAGTGAATTTCTTTAAAAGAAAAAGAGTCATGAATCGATTGTTCAGAAGTAACTCTTCAGTAAGCTCACGGTCTTCTTTGACTACAATACCAGTACAGGATACTGAGCACACAGTCAATGAAGAAGAACACGAGTATCAAGATCTTGATCTTAGTAACTGGAATATACCCAAAATTCCTATTAAAGAAATCTACAAAACTAGTTTTCTCCAGTCATCCTTTAAAGTTGACATGAAAGTAAAAACTGTTGCACAAGTCTATGCTTTAACTAAAGAATATGAGACTTGTAGTCTATTAAACAAAGAATCTTTCAAAAAACATAGATCAAGAGGTAACAACTTTATTCACATAGGATTAATTCAAGTTGCAGTAAAACCATTAACTACTAAAGGAATAAATTCATCTATATTAATTGGCCTTAGAGATGCTAGATTTAGAGATTTTAAAACTAGTATCATGGGAGTTTTAGAATCTAGTCTACATAATGGATCTGTTCATTTTAATTGTTTTCTTGATTTTACCTCAAGTCTAAGTGACCCTCACATATTAAAAACAGTAACATTAAATATTAAAACTTGAGGAGAATTTAATAACATGATTGAAGGAAGTCATTCAGTTGCTTTAATTTATAGAATTTACTATAAATGTATGAAAACCAATCTGAATGTTCATGCTTTGGTAAAAAGTCCTAATGGTCAAACGCTACTCATACAAAGTAGTACTAATAATGCTAATGTCAGAATACCTAAACCAATAATTTGGGAGGATATTAACCTACCAGAAGATTGGTTAGTTAATAATGAAAGTTACCAAGGTAAAATACAAAATGATACTAACGATCTAGATTATATACAACAATATCTAAACGGTACAGTCAAAATAAGTTTTAAAGATTTAAGGATGAATAATAAAAGTAACAATCCCTCTAGGCATAGTTTTGATAACAGAAGTATAGCAAGTACGTCTAATACTTCAAGAAAAAGTAAAAATATTCATTCTAGATGCAGTCTAGATGGAAAAAGTACAAATAGTTACAAAAAAGATACAGCTTTTATTGATCCATTAGAATCTAAAGTTAAATTACAAGGAGTTGAGTCATCACCACAAGTAAGTAAACCAAAATATTCAACACATCCTAAGTTTGGGGACGAAGAGGAAGAGGAATCTTCACAAGGATCACCTACACAGATAGATTTTGAAGTTAATACTCCTATTAATCCACAGTTATTAACAATTCGTAAAGAATTCATAATTGACATTGATAAACTATTTAAAGAGTTTAAATCAAAAGAAAACAAAAGTAAAAGAAAAGAACATTTAGAAACTTATAATGAAAAACAAAGGTCAAAGATAATTAACTCATGGCAGAAGTTCATGAAAGAAATTAATACATAAATTTTTTTCTTTGATTATCTAGAAAATTATTATAAAAAAGTTAACACTATTACAAAAACTGCTTGGAAAATCACAGATAATAATATGATATCTGCTAGTCACCCTCTTTTAGAAACTATTATCATAGAACATAAAGGATCAGTTATGAAAGTTACACCTTTCAAATTAACTAATGAAAATACAGAGATTAAAAAAGTCATTGAACAAAACAATTACACAAATCAATACCTTACAACTATAGGTAAATAATTAGATAAAATAGAAAATAAAATTGAGGATACAAAAATTACACCTATTAAGTCAAACAATTCATTAGAAACACCTATTACGAACCTACCAAGTAACAGAAGTAAACTAGGATTAACACTTAATAAAAAAGATAATAAAAACATAAAAAAATTAGAAGAAATGTTTAGTAAATTAGAATCAAGAAATTTAAAAGAGGAAGGATCATCAGTTAAAGTCATTAATAAAAATGAAATAATAAACTCGGATAGTTCCTCTACTACCAGATCCTCATCTACAGATGATGATTTAAGGCAATTAGAAAGTCAATTTAATGTTAATAAAATAAATTACAAAAATAAACCTAGCAATACTATTGTTACAAAAAATTGGTATACGAGACCTACCCCTCCTGATCTTCAATACGAAGAAAGGAACTTAGATAACCAATTCTCAGTAGAAGCTAAAAAGTTATATGAATGGAACATAGATGGTCTTAGTGAACATAGTATCTTACAAAAATTACATCATTTATCCATGATAGCCAATAGTTATTTAACCGATTACTCAGAATACACACAATCTGATGTGGTTGAGTTATTAGCTTCTGGTTTCACTGGAATGTTAAAATCATGGTGGGATAAATATCTCATAGAAGAGTCAAGAGAAAATATTAAAAATGCAATTCAGTTAGACGAAAACAATCTCCCTATTTTCGATGAAAATATTGGAATGGGAAGACCGGATGGAGTATGTTAATATACACCATAATAAAATATTTTATTGGAACTCCTAGTGATATTCATTCAAGAATACATGACCAACTTAGTAATCTCAGTTGTCGAACACTTAGTGATTTTAGGTGGTATAAAGATGTTTTTACATCCAGAGTTATGTTAAGAGATGATTGTACAGAATCATTCTGGAAAAAAAAATTCATAAATGGTTTACCTAGTCTTTTTGCTCATAAAATAAGAGATATCCTGATGCAGATAGCCAGGCTGAAGACTACTTGGAGACACGGGGTCGTCGTTATGCCCGCGTGACCGGTAAACTTTAATCGGTCGTAACTTTTGCTGTGTAACTCCGTTTTCCTCTTATAATATATCGTTGGAAAGCTCTCGACAAGACGAAGACCCTAAAAAATTATGTAATCATTTTCCGGGCCAGGAAAACGTGAAAAAACGCTTCTAAGTACGATTTTTAGCCCGTTTAGTATTTTGGGCCTGTTTTGGGGCTTATTTTATTAAGGTTTCGTAATTTATGCTTTTA
>BRYF01000012.1:18615000-18617500 GCA_030159135.1 Actinidia polygama
ATCAGATTCTTAGGATACAATATTTATCAAGGAACCTTCATCCCTATTAATAGGTCTATCCAATTTTCTGATAAATTTTCTGATGAAATTCTTGATAAAAATCAGTTACAAAGTACATTGCTGAGTTTTACAAAAACCTTAGGAAGAAGTGTCAACCCCTCTTTGAAAGGTTAAAAGATAATCCTCCTCCTTGGTCTCCTATTCACACCTCCATTGTTCAAGAGTTAAAAAAATATGTCAAGACCTTGCCTTGTCTCGGCATTCCTACCACTAATTCCTTCAAAGTCATTCAAACTGATGCCTTTGACATTGGGTATGGAGGTATTTTGTTACAAAAAATCAATCTTACTTCCCCTGAACAAATAGTTCGTTTCCATTCTGGTGTATGGAACAAAGCACAAAGTAATTATAGTACTATTAAAAAAGAGATTTTGGCAATTGTTTTGTGTATATCTAAATTTCAAGATGATATACTTAATCAAAGTAGTCAGAGTCGATTGCAAAAGTGCTAAATATGTTTTGTTAAAAGATGTTCAAAATATAGCTAGTAGCAGATATTTGTAATTTTCTGTATTGTGTATGTGTTGCTGAATTATTATGAAAAATTGGGCATTCCCTGTTTGACAATAGCAAGGAGATACAAGGAAAAAAAGGTTTCAAATAAGATGAATTAGTTCCTATGAAGAAAATAAATTATGGATACAAATAAACAAAAAATACTTTTGTCTTACCTTTGCAACAGGGAAGGTGAAAAAGAAGCATCATATTGCCATACTAAAGAACTATGGAATACCCATATAGGGTAGAAGAAGACAAAACATCCACATAACTGTCTCTGTAAGGACCGTATGTTTCTGTAGTAACTAGTAACTATAGCAGTTATAAGAGCAGTTGGTGTATAGATCACTCATTTACTTAATTTCCCTTCAAATTGAGGAAGCTAAATTCCATAATATTCATGATTACCCAATTTTTATAGATGTATATAGATACTCAATACCCAATTTTGGTATTGAGATGAATAGTTGAAAATGTCATTAAGGTGTGTGGCAATTGAAGCCAAGGAGGGTTATTATTTGCCTCAATAGAATGACAGCCAATAGGATGTGGATGCTGAAGCCAAGTATACCAGCAGAGTGGTCTGTGCTGCTGGTGGTTGACAGCTCCAATCTGTAGAGATGATGAGTCAAGGTGACTTACTGCATACACATGTATCTATCTACACACTATCGTGAGGAAGGCAGGGTACCAATGAAGTGGGCATTCACACTTCATTTTGAATTACATACATGAGATTAATGCAGCGAGAGGCTAGAATTGAATTCAGAATAGGAAGTTTCCTACATTATTGTTAGAAATTGAGAGGCCTGGAACCGATTTTAGCAAAAATATGTGAGTGATTGGTTTGGATTATCATACTAGACAGCTTCTTATGATTGTTTTTTTTGAGTATCTGATCATCTTTATCTTGAATGTTATTTCTGTTGTTTGAGAAACATGAGGGAGTAATATCTATAATGTTTTAATGCACAAGTAGTTATTGTGCTAATTTATGTCTTGAGTTATTTGAATATCATTCAAGGTTATAACTCTAAATGGATTTACCTTCATCCAGGTAGGTCCAAATAAGTTGGGTTTTTTTGTATCTGGTCAAATACACAGCCAAGTTCCAGATTATTACCGCTTTTGGTACGTTGGCTTTATTCCACAGCTGGTATTTGCATCTTCAATCCGTGTTTAATGTTGGCTCTCTGGTGTTGCAAAGGAAAATACCAATTTCTACTAGCATGATGAGACAATGTCATTTTTTAAGGATTATTGCAAAACAAAAGCATGTAATAATCATCTTTTTGTATAACATTATTCAGTTTGTCATGGTTAATAGTTGATGAGATGGAGGATGGAAAGCATGGCCTTGTCCTGGAAAGATTGTTATTAGTTGCTTGCATAAAATGCAAAGTTTATATCCCAAAAGAAAACAAAAAGTGAAGGTAGAAAAAAGAGGGAAAAAAGGAAAGGAAACTGAAACTGAAACTGAAACAGAATATAAACTAGATCACAACTTTGTCTGAAGGGCTCTGCTAAGTACAAGGCCTAAAAGCTGTAAGCACATAAACAACAAAGACACACGATCATGTGCTTATTGCTGTGTCACCCTTATCTCTAGCCAAAAACGCTAACTGTAAGGTGAACTTTATTATCATGCACATGGCTAGCTAGCTAGTATAGATAACGGCCATACATAGAGGCCTCATTTAGAACCATCCAGATTGGATTTGGCATCGGCGGGGGCTGAGGTTGCACTTGGAAGGCAGGTCCTGAGCCTTCTGCATTACTTGTTCCATCTCCTCGCGCTCCCCGCTGGCCCTGTTGCTGCCTCACGGCCATCCTCACGCCTTCGCATCGGCACTCCTCGTCCATGCTCCGCAGCTGCTGGCAGCACTCGCGGAGGTGCTGTTGCTGCTGCGGGTTTCTGTCGGTGACCATTGCCACCTCATAC
>BRYF01000012.1:18672500-18677500 GCA_030159135.1 Actinidia polygama
TCAAGTGTGCACTTTAGCCCACAAAATATAAGTAGTTATCTAATGTTTTTTAAACGTAAAAGACATAGTCCATACCACAAGGGGACAAAGCGAATTTTTTTCCTCCCTATTATTAATTATGCATTAATATATGAACCTAGTGACCTTGTTCCCCTAGGTTATCGTTGACATTCTATTGTAAATTCTTAAAACCATGGGTTGCAATCCAGCTGACTTGCAAAACACTTAATTTTATCCAATTCTTAATTAATACAAATTGCAAAAGACCAAAAACAAAAAATATATATATCGCAAATGTCATTAGGGGGGCTTCCAACTTTAATTAAATTAATTAGTAGCTAGGCCTACTTTTTTTTTTAAATCCCTAATTAGTTGCTAATATCACCTAATATCCATCCTTCAGCTGAGTATATCCGGCAAAAAAAAAAAACAAAGGTTCAATTGATTAGAATTGGGCTACCCCGATACCAAATAACAGGTTCTATTAAGGTTTTAAATCTCAACCGATACATTACGTATCGGAATTTTGACCCTTTAAAAATGATATTTAAGTAAATATCAACCGATATTGTCCGATATCGGTCGATACCATTACCAATATTGCGATTTAGAACCTTTGGTTGACCCTATTGGTCATAACGTTTGGCCCTCCTGCCAAGTCATAGATAATTCGGATTGAATTCAATACACGTTCACAACACCTCTTAGATCCTTGCTTTCCTTTGAAACCTACGTTTTCTAGTGGAGAACATGGATGCTGACTAACTCACGAGCTTATCCCATGCCGGTTTGTTTTCTAAGCGACTACTAAAAATGTCCATTTTTTTGCAACTTAAAGGTTTTAGGTCTAGAATAAAAATTTAAACAGGAAAAATCAAATTCAATAGGAATATTATTCTAATCTAATCTAATTATTATGGCCCGTAACAACATACCCATTGGGCACACGATTCCTACTCAAATATTTTTCTCTACCGCTTAATAATTGATAGTCGCATAAATATGTCTCAAAATTTGTATATTTTTAGATTGTGGTTTTTTTACACTTGAGAATGAAGGACAAAGACGAACCTATGCTTTGAACAAAGGTCGCAATGCCGCCCTAATGTTTATGTTTTGAAGTTTTCTTCATATTGACCATTAAGTTACTTGTCAGCCCAGCTTCGTCTTTTTTCTTAAAACTCAAGTGTTAAGGAGAAAGAAACATGAATTTGGCCATTAAGTTACTTGTCAGGCCCAACAACACACACCCTGGACCAAAGACACTCGGCACACTTGACAACTAGCCCAACTTTTGACGACAAACCCAGCTTTGCTCTGATATCACTTGTCAAGCCCAACTCCATCTTTCTCCTTAAAACTTAAATGTTAAAGAAATGGGAACATGAGCCTTATAAATCGCACAGAAGAGCCATAACTGGGCGATATAGGACATTTCAAGAAAATTCATATATTAATGTATGACATTGGGGAGGCTCCAACTAATACTATCTCACCAATTCTATTGACTCTATTTTACATATGACATGTATATGTCATTCATAGATTTTTTTAAAAATTATATTAAAAAATAACAAATAATATGCCATAATATAGAAATCAAATCAATTATCTAATGTGGTTCACATTCTAAACTTCAAAACATTTGTAAAATTACTGAAAAAGCACTCAGAAATGGCCACTCATTTTCATTGGTTTTCACTCATAATTTATTTCATAATTAATGCATTTGTAGCAAATTCTCTTGGAATTTATAGTCATGTAATGAAAGATAATTGAGTTTGCCGAGGAATATATACATATATTAAACTCTTAAAAATGTTTAGTTTTATTTTTGTAGAGTGACAGAAATATTTAGAGACAGAAAATATATATGTGGCCGGTTGGTTGGGACTTATGGAAAGGACCTATCTTTTAGAGGGACAAGGAGTAGCTAGAGAACCAGTGTACAAAAATGTATACAGAGATCCAATGGTTAAGCTGTATCCATATGTTCAACATTTTGCGAAAAATAATCAAACAACAGGACATAAACCACTAAAAAAAGACCCACTAGTTGTCATGGGCGGAGCCACCCAAGGTCAAGTGGGAACAGTTCTCCCAGTAAATATTAATCAATTATACTTTTATTTAGGTTGGTGAATAGTTTTATAATACTCTCATTTCTCTAATTGCATTTTTTTTATTTATTATGATGAATTTATTCAACTACGTATCATCTCCCATATAGAATAGAAGGAACACAAGCATAATATTAAATAAATCTCGAAAGTATTTGGTATAGCTGAATTTATATTAAAAATAATTATTTAAAAGCAGGAGTTGAAAGCATCAATATGAAAAGTTTTCACAAATCAGCTTCTTTCAGTTTTTGAAAGTTGTTTCTTACTCATAAGTAAAAGTAGAAGTTATGTCAAATGTTATGGCGCAATATTCAACTCAGAAAAAAGTAAAAATTAATGTTTATAAGCTGCACCAAACATGTGCATCATGTTATGAACATTGTCCACTACTCTACATAAATTCTCATTAAAATAGCATGACAAATTTTATTAATAACATTAAATACAAAACTTCATAAAAATTATAGCTTTTAGTATATATCATTAACATGTAGATTGTATTTTTTAGATGGGTTTCCAAAGCGATTCCGTGAATATGGTTGAAATGGATCTCATAACGTCCCAAGTCTCTGTTCTTAAAATCTTTTCCCATGCCAAGACAGATTTTCCATTACCGCCAACTCTTTTCTCCACATTTCACATTCATATGACCAATTACATTTGCCGTCCTGACAATTTAGCTGCGAATTTATTCACCAAGCTTAACATTTTGGAAGAATTAGACATACAATTTTAAAGATCAGTTCACTTTGCAAATTATTTTGCCTCGTCTCAGGAAGTTGTCGAGATTAAGAAATCCCAAACCCGAATCCGCTTAAGAAATCCTTCCCCAAACCCACCCATACCTACTTAACTTCTCTCCCAAACCCACAAAAGATAAACTCAATTCATACCCGGCCTTACCCATTTATCCGCTAACCATTTTGTTTTTGGTATTACTAACCTATTACATATTTAACATTTCCAAGTTACTCATAATCTATAAGAAACTCTTTTTCAAAGGTTGTTCACACAAAAGACGAATGCTTAAATGAAAAATCTTTGAAGATGACAAAGCAAATAATAATTAAAAATAAAAATAGTTAAAGAAATAAGGGTATTTTTGTAATTTTTCAGTAAGGTCGGGTCGGGTCGGGTTTAAAACTCCTAAATTCGGACTCTACCAAAACTCTAACGGGTTGTATATTTTAAATTACAAAAACCCCACTCATACACTATGAACCCATCCCCAAACCCAATCCATTGGGGTTGGGCCCAAACCATCATATTGGAATTTTTTGTCATCTCTCATTGTGCTCATTTGATAAAAACTTAAACCTGGCACGGTCCATTGACCAAGCACATTCGTGACTCATGCAATGTCTTGCTATGATTTTTTTTTTATGAATGAATTTAATGCTTCTAGAACCTAAAACCACTTGATATGCGCTCACATTACTATTTTAATTTGCTAAAACTGAATTTTTTTTTTACGAACACTTCAATTTTTGCTCATTATCAATTTACTACACAATAAAATTAATAAAAAAAATCACTTTATTGATAATAAAAAATTAAAATATAATAAATACAAATAAAGGGATATAAACGTAAAGGAATGTCAATGTCTGGAGGTTTTGAATTTTGAACTAATAAGATATAAACATGTTGTGTCGTACCCTTGCCGTGTCGTGTCCCACAAATAGTGGACAGGGCAAGCCTAGCCGGCCCATCATCATGCCCGTGCTACACCAGACCCATTATAATAGTCTCGTGCCTGTACCGGCCTGGCCCAATTAACACCTCTACTCCCAACTAATGACGTGGCGATAAATTTTCTAGGTTCCAATTCTGAGCACATTACTAAAATTTCTATTGAATAAACGAGGTAATTCTTTTTGTAAATTCAAATGCTATGGTAGAAGCATTAAAATAATGATAATATATCAAAATAATAATAAAGTCAAATGCTATGGTAGAAGCATTAAAATAATGCGAATGTATTAAAATAATAATAAAGTTTATTATGAATATATATTATTGGTTAGTGATACCAAATTATCATAGTATTACTGTTGAAATGAAAATTCACTCAAAAACCAAGGGAAAGAATACAATATACCAAGTTATAGTATGGAATTATTAGTACCAGAATATGTTTTCTGTTAATTAGTCAATAAAGAACACATTTTTTAGAAAATACTAAAAAATATACCTTCAAATTTTTGAAAATGATTTTAAAAATTATTTTTGTTTTAAAAAAAACTAGTACCACTACACCAGATGCGCTTGTTTGATACTTATTTTGAAAAGAACACCTAGTTTCTTTATTTTTTGTTGATTTTGAAAGGAAACAAAATGAAAATGAGAAGAAAAATGAAAGAAAATGGTAAAACTCATTAATTGAGCAAAGGAAAAAGAAAAAAGAAAGAAATAGGTAAGAAATGTGGAAAGAAAATTTCAAAAGGAAAAGGAAAAAAAAAATTACTTACAAAATTCCTCTTAAAACTAGAAACCAATGTTTTGAAACTCGGATCAGACCTGCCGGTTTGTCGAGAAGAAGAACTTGCAAGTTTAAGTTTAAAATGGCCACCCCATGTCAACTAGCCAAAATGAGGTTTTGAATTGTGGCGGATTAAAAGTTTAATTTATTCAACTTAAAAATTTAGAGTTTAAGTTGTTACTAAGATCAAATCTTGAGGTTATTTTGTAATTTTTCCCAATACTAATAATAACACCCATTAGAAGACTTCAAATAAATGGGACTTCAAATTATACCAACAGAAAATAGAATCTTAACTAGATTTCCCAAAACAAAAAAAAAATAGCACTAACTTGCACATTATCATTTTGGCCATTGACTCAAGTCGAGAACCCGATCACTTATCCCTTGGGTAC
>BRYF01000012.1:18687500-18690000 GCA_030159135.1 Actinidia polygama
AAGTTATTTAATATGTTTTGTAGTTAAATTGAAAGATAAAATTAAAGTTAATACGAGAGAATATAATCATTTAAAAGTTAAAGGGGATAGAGTGTAATTTATAAACACGTGTCACCACGTACGGAATAGTGTGTGCATGTGCGGTGCGTGCATAGGAAGTGCATGTGTGATGTGTGCCAATATGACAAAGCCTAACAGGCCAAACCTTTAAGAATAGAAGTGTTGGACTCTCAGCAATCAGTGTCGGTCCTGAGTTTTTTAAGGCCCAAGTTCTAATTTTAATTTGAGCCTTTTTATTTTATTTTTTGATAAAAAATGACACTAATATTGTAACAAAAATAATATTTTTTTTGAGTTTTAAATAAAATTTAGAACTTAAAATACACAGACTATTACTTTGATATACCAATATATATATAATTCAATACACAAAAAGCTATAATTTCATATACAATTTTGGGACTTGGGGCCCCCAAAATGGAGCTTTTTTTTGGGGGGGGGGGGCGGGCAGACAGAAGCCTACTGGGCCTACGTCCAGGGCCGGCTCTATCAGCAATTCACGCACAACACAAGAAAAAGGATAGAGAGTAGCAAAGAAAGAGATACAGATAAATAGAAAGAAAGAAATATTAGGAGAGGAGAGAAATTATATAGTGTGATTATTATGATCATAAGAGATTAGACATCGAAATCAACGGCGAGATGATGTCGGATCAAGGTAAAATATTAGTATGATCATGGAAGCCAGATCTTCATATCTAATAGTCTAAAATTCAATTTGAAGTAAACAAGAGGTATACAATATGCTTTCTAAAACTCTAGAATTTTTTTAAAATATCTGATTTTGTATTCCTTTGATCATGTGTGTCATTTATTGAAATTATAATGTGTATTGGCTAAAGTGTCATGGTATTGAATGGTACGAACTGGGTGAGCCTGCAAATAACCCTAGCACCGGATAAAGCCAGAAGGCTAGGTGAGGTGAGTGAGATTGGCCACCAGTCACGTACTAGGAAAGATCGGGTATGAGGTCTTTGATGGAATATTGATTCGTTGAGCTCTTCTAAATTTGTTATTGAGTCATTATTGTTTAGTTGAGTATATTCCTGTCATATTGTATACTTTTCTGTTTAAAATAATTTTTTTGGCGTACGTAGGAGTCCGAGTAGTGCGAGATGGGTTAGAAGAAAGACTTGAAATTTAATAAATTTTGTATTAATTATTTTTAAAGATATTATAATAATAAACATTTGAAGAGTAATGAATATTTGAGACTTTTAGCGCTCTGATTTTTGTATAAAAGATTGACGATTAATTAATGGCTTGGGCCGGGTCATTACAAAAAGATTCAGTTATTTCAACGTGTATATCCCAACTTCGCAATGCGGGACTCCATTGCTAGTTGACCTAAAAAGTAAAGATTAAACTATATTAATTAGAAGTGAAAGGTACAAAGCGATAATGAGTCTAAAATATAGGGTGCAAAGGGAAATTTACCCATAACTTCTTTCTTTTCTCTCTATTATTTATAATTCAAAAAATACACTGGGATAGAAGAAATTATATTTTACAGTAACATATCTAAAGTAGATAACCTTATTAGATATTAAAAAAAAAATCTAAAATAAAAAAGTTAGATTTTAAATAGTTATTTTAGCTATCATACTTAGAGTTCCTATTTTGCTAAATAGGATGAAGTCTGTTGTGGTAGAAATCTGGGGCGAGCAAACAATAGTCAATATTGCTCTTTTTTATCTCGGTACTGAACCTCGGCAATAACTCGGGCGATCTGCATAGGTAGACAAAAGTAAACAATCGGGGTGAGACCGTTCAAAATCCCTCCGGTATGGGAATCAGACCAAGGCGATGACAACTAGGCAAAGTATAAATGGAGATCTCTGGAGAGAATGCCCTATGAAATGTGTATTGAGCATATTAAATTGTACCTCATAATGATGGGGGAGTGACCTTTATATAAATGGAGTAATGGGGTGTGTTAATAGATCATGCCGGGATTCTAGGACGGCTAAGTATGAAAATATATTCCGAAGATATCGGAGATTTAATTGAAAAATTTGACAACTGAAGAATATCCCGTGATTGTAGGTGTCATGATGGAGAGAATCTCTTCAGAGGTAGTTTCCTTAGGTAGATACAATCCCTGTGAAAAATGGAGTTCGTATAGAGGTGATCTCATAAGTATTTGACCTCGCCCATTCGCAGCGTGGAGATTGACGAGCTTACATTCATACTGATAAGTTACTAGCGATGATATGATGGGCGATCATGATCATAGTGGTGATATGGGGAAGCGATCCTCAAGGATGATTCTAGCGGTGGAGCACCTGGATTGATGTAACTATCGTCGTCTATCGGCAAGATGGAGAACAACTGGTGATATAAACATTGGCGGGGACGACGGTGTAATATGGAAATGCCTATTGAAGGTAGGTGTGGTCCCTTATGGCGAAGTGCCTAACTTATTGCCAGTTGTCAGATA
>BRYF01000012.1:18742500-18745000 GCA_030159135.1 Actinidia polygama
TGTTGAAAATATGTAATTATAAATCAAGAGAAATGATTTTTGCACTCCTTTTTTTACCAAATACACTCCATTTTTGTCCTTATTATAGAGTGTATTTGGTAATTTGTTTTTCACTCTTTTTTTATCAAATACACTCTATAATAAAGATACAAAATAGAGTGTATTTTATAAAAAAAAGGAGTATAAAAATTATTTTCCTAAATCAAAAGTCCCTATGGTATTCATCCTTACCATTTGGGTCTGCAAAGTATTAAAAAATAAACGATAACTAAATTTACGTAACTTTAACTTTGTGCAGTAACTTAGGTTAACTACGATTTTATCACCACAAAAACATTATGACATGGCCAACGCTAACAAGTGCCTTAGGATATCCTTTGTATAATTAATTATATAGTTTTCATAAGCTTTTGCCAAAATAAATTTTTTAGTGTTTGATCATCCTTAAATACTGAAATTCCTTTTACAACTTGTATTTATGATTATACCAAATCTACACAATCCAAAGACTTGGCCTAGTACAAAAAGAGGATTCACTAATTCAAGCGGCAAATGTTTGACCTCATAACCATAAGGTTGTGAGTTTAAGTCTTAAGAATAGACGCTTAGTTCATGTTATATCAAATGTTAAGCCTGTATTCAATCTTTTTCTCCCAGACACCTATTAATGGGTACTAACTGGGCATCTACACAAAAAACCCGTGACAGGGATCCAGACTGAACTGCATCATGGTACTTGTTTCAGTTCTGGTCTATACGGTCCCTTACCCTGGCATAGAGCTGTCAAACAGGCTGGGCTGCCTGTGGGCCGCCTAAGCCCGGTCTGATTCCGTACAACCCAAGCCCGGCCTGAGCCCGAACAGTCCCGAGCCCGAGCCCGCTAATTAACGGATTCAGACTTTTTATTAAAATCAAGTCCGAAAGCCCGAATAGGCCCGAGCCCGAACAGTCCCGAGCCCGAGCCCGAGCCCAAACGCTCGATTTTGAGTAAAGAAAGAGAGAGAGAGAACTGAGGCAGAGAAAAAATTAAAGCTCAAATAACTCGAGCACGATGGGTTACACACAGCCACAACCATCTCAACTACCCAATAGAGCAAACAGGACATATACAGCAATAAAACGGAGAGTGGATTTGAAGTTCAATCCTTGATCTGCATGAAGACTAGAAGTGAATCAATGAGAGAGAACCAAAAAAGAAACGAGGGTTGTTTTTTTCTCTCTCTAACCGTAGTTATGATTTGGTGTTTTTGATTTTTTCCCTATATGGGTCTTTCTTTACTTTCAGATCTGACTCTAGTAGTATACACACACACACATATATATATGTATATTTTTTAGATTAAAGAGAGAGAGAGAGAGAGAGTGTGTGATGAGTGCAAATAAGTGGAATTGACTAAAGAGAGTGAGCACACCAAAGGCAATTATCACCTTCTGACTCCCAGTTTCCAAACAGAAGCTTAACACTTCGTGCCAAAAAGAAAGAGAGAGATAGGGACACGTGTCATCACGTTGTTATCATGTGTTCTCATCAAAAACGGACCAGTGAACACGTGTCGTCACGTCGCAACCACACTAACATAAAAAAAACAATAAAGTCATGACTTACTTTATTAAAGACGAAGCAGTCTTCTGTCGGCCAGCCTTTTACCCCAAGCCCAGCATGAGTTCGAGCCCGAATGGGCCCGATTCAAAGCCCGGCCTAAGCCTGAACCCAAAGTGAAAAAGCCCAATTTTCGGGCTGGGCTGACCACTAACAAAGTTAAGCCCGGCCTGAGCCCGATCCAATTTTTTTTCGAACTAGCCCAGCCCAGTCCGAAACCCGAAAAGCCTGAACTAAAATCAGGCCGGGCTGGGCCAGGCCAGCCCAATTGACAGCTCTACCCTGGCAAGTCCCCTTTCAGACATCTATTAATGGATACTAATTGGGTGTAATTACAATAGAGGTGCACAAAAAACTAATGAAGCTAGGGAATCAGACTGTACTGAATCGAGGTAATTGGTCCGGTTTCGATCTATATTGTCCGGTTAGCATTGGGTGTTGTGGGGGTGTAGGATGGAAGAAAATCGAATACAGACAAAGTGGTGGTTGACAAGTGGTTCCAGTGGCTTGACTCTGTTCGATTGAACCTGCAAGACAACAACAGTGAGAAGGACCGCCCGGTGCTATTTTGGGGACAATTCTCTGACGGTCAAATTAATAACCGAAAACGATGAAAGAAGAGAGAGCAAAAGAAAGGTTGTTGGCTCTGATTTTTAAAGAGATAAAGTAAGTTAGAGAGAGTGAAAATGGCTTACTTGTGATAGAGAGGATGTGTCTCCTTTTATAGCATAGCTCGGTGCGTGTGAAGATACATCAATTGCCATGTCAAGGAGTAGGCGGGTGACCCAATTATATCCCTAAGGCGTGGTTGATAGCTAGCTCATCACATCATCGATGTTTGAGCTCAAACATGCAGGTTGAAGAGAAAACTTATCGTGTACGTAACCCTCTAACCGTGAA
>BRYF01000012.1:18762500-18765000 GCA_030159135.1 Actinidia polygama
GAGGAAGGTAGAAAGATCCATTGGCTCAATGGAGTAGGTTGTCTGAGACTCCGAAGTAAAAGGAAGAGATGGGGCATTGGAAGATGGATTTAGAAGATTTTAATCTTGCGATGTTGGGTAACTGTCGTATATCTAAATCTCAAGAATGGCATCTTACCATGGTACGTAGGCGATTTAATTGACTCTCACTCTGAGGTTGAAAATGTAGCTTGTTAAATTATCCATATTTTTGCCCTGGGACGAAGTGTTAAAAGTGTGGAATGGTTACTTGTAATGTGACCATGTTGTCAAAACTCTTTTATCATAATGGGAAGAAGGATAGGAAGATTTGTGCCAATGTAGTGGTGATATATTGAGAATATGTGAAAACTTGTGTGGGTTTTGGAAATGCAGAATAAGATCAACTCTTGTTCCTATGAAAACGTCTCAGTGATATTCTTCCTTGAAATGGCATTGTTGGTAAAAAGAAGGTGCCTGTGGAGGAGGTTTTCCTGATTTGTGGATTGGAATAGGAAACTGTCAATCCTGTCTGTTTGGAGCTATTGATGATTTGGAAATGTTGGCTCCAGAACAAATTGGAGATGCTTTGCGCTGTAATATATAACTAGAATTAAAATTGAATTAACAAAGCACGTTAAATTAACTTGGCAAAAGAACTTGTACAATTAGACAGTGATTAATGCACACTTTTTACAGATATTTATATATTTTTCACGTGTTTCGATCATCTTTTACAGAGATTTATACATTTTTTTATAAATAAGAGTAACATAATTTTGCTTGTTAATCGTTGCCCATTGAGTGGTAGTTAGCATTTTTCTCAATATAGAAAGCTAGACCCTCAAATATTTTATTAAAAAATAATAATAATTTTTTTTGAAAAACTCCTGTTTATCCAAATTTGGCTATTAAACTTTTTTTAAAAAAAAAATTATGGATTTTTTAATATGATTTTCTTGTAAAGTTCCATTCTCAAAGAACACACGCAATAATATTTTTTTTTCTTTTATTTCACTTTTAAATCACACTTTCAGAATTATTTTTGCCTTGACTTTTTTGTGTTTGTTACTTTTAATGATATTTATTTAGTTTAGGGTTAATTAATTAAGTAGCTCTTGCCTCATAAATTTTTAATTAATTAAGTCCTGACATTAATTTAATTCCCAAATTCCCTTCCCAAAACGCGTCCGCAAACTCAGCATACCACGCATCCACTCATTCATTTATTATCTATGGCAAAATTTTATTTCAGTGGTAAGTTAATACACTATATCATATCAAGAATTTAAAAAAAAAAAAAAACAATTGCAAAAATCACCTAAAATAGTATCATAAATATAAAATTTTTCAAAATAGATTTCACGATCACCACCAACAAACAGTTGCCGCCACCACCATCACCTACCACCCATCACCACTATCACCCCCACCTACCAGGACCGTCAACCACCCATTACCTACCATAGTCGTCAACCACCAACCTCCACTACCATTGTCGCCACAAAAACAATCATCACCCCACCCCCTCCAACGACCACCAACTACTACCATTGTCATCACCGCTAACCACCACAATTACCACCCAATACCCTCAACCATCACTAACCACCCACCATTGCCATCGTCACCCAACACCAACCCTGCCCAACAAAACCACCCCCACCAACCTCGCCAATCACTACAAACAACCATTTTTCAACATCATTAACCACTGCCACTACAAAATACCACCATGCTACCCAATACTGAGAATTTTTACAGTCTGGAATTATAAAATTTGATAGTGCAGAATTGTGAATTTTCACAGTCTCCAATAACCACCGCCAATCATTGTTGTGTACCACCAACTATCATTTTTTACTGTAGCCATTGAGAATTTTTATAGTCCGGCTCTGTGAATTTTCATAATGCATGATTGGGAATTTTTATAATTTGTTACCACTGTCAATTATCACAATCACCCTACCATTGCCGCTGAGAATTTTCACGTATGGGACTCTAAAAATTTATAGTGAAAAAATGTGAAATTTCATAGTCTGTAACAGCTACCACCCACATTGTCAATTGTCACCAATGCAACCACTACCAACCATCAATAGCCACCGTAAGCATTGATAATGTTCACAGTCCAGCACTGTGAAAATCACTGTGAAAATTTATGATGTCCGATTCGAAATTTTTACAATCCCTGACAACTACCTTCATACTACCAATCACCACAACCATCATTAAACACCCCAAAATCACCTCTCACCGTCCCACCAAATTAATTTTAAAATAAAAAATATGGAAAAAAGTAAAACATAGAAACTTGGCCAATTTTTTTTTTTTTTTATAATTTTATAACTTTATATTCAATGTGGGTTTTGTTTGATAGATCTTATTTAGAAGATCCAAAAATATTTTAAAAAAAAGATGTGCACAACAAAATTTATTACATTTGAAAGTTTATAACATAAAAATACATTAAAAAAACCCACGTCGACACGACTCTTTTGCA
>BRYF01000012.1:18922500-18927500 GCA_030159135.1 Actinidia polygama
CAATGGCGATCAAGATGCCTTATCATGTCATAACGAATGAGCATTCTTGATGTTGACATCCACAATGGCGATCAAGATGCCTCTGTCATTTTGTAAAAAACTGGCGATCTTAATATTGGCGACATCCACAATGGCGATCAAGATGCCTCTGTTATTTTGTAACGAACTGGTGATCTTAATATTGGCAACATCCACAATGGCGATCAAAATGCATCTACCGTTTTGTAAGAAATTGGCAAACTTAATATTGTCGACATCCACAATGACGATCAAAATGCCTCTATCGTTTTGTAACGAACTGGTGATCTTAATATTGGCGACATCTATAATGGCGATCAAGATGCCTCTGTTGTTTTGTAACGAACTGGCGATCTTAATATTGGCGACATCCACAATGGCGATCAAGATGTCTCTGTCGTTTTGTAACGAACTGGCGATCTTAATATTGGCGACATCAACAATGGCGATCAAGATGCTTCTGTCGTTTTGTAATGAACTGGCGATCTTGATTTTAGCGAAATAAAACTTGCACTTGGCGACATAATTCACGGTGAATAATGGCAAAAAAAATAAAATTGAACAATTTTTATTTTTACTTATCTCATAGTGGTTTATTATTCATGGAGACTGGTGACTATAAGAATGGCGATATCCCACAGCACATGAGACCTTCTTAATGATGATGAGAAAATCAGGGTTAAAACCCTATGTGCCGCAATGGTGTTGATTGTTTTGTCGCAGCAATTATTGCCGTCCCCTTCAACGGTTGCTGCCCTTGGCTGCGCTGCCTTATCTTGCTGACGCCTTGGGGTGCTAATGCAACTCCTTACTGTTGGTTGCGACTGCCTTGGGCTATTACTGCCCCTACAGCCTTGTTGCTGCCTCTATAGAGGTGTTGCTGCCCCTGCAGCCTTGTTGCTGCCTCTGTAGGGGTGCCGCTGCTCCTACAGTATTGTTACTGCCTCTATAGAGGTGTTGCTACCCCTGTAGTGTTGCTGCTGGCCGCCCTGCAGTGTTGCTGCCCCTGCGGTGGTACAGCTAGCCGCCCTACAACGTTGTTGCTGCTCCTGTGGGTTGTTGATGCATCGCCCGTGGGTTGCTCCTTGGCTGGGCGCTGGCTGCAAGCTGCGCAGCTACTGTAGCAGCAGCTGCAACGTGTTGGTTGCTGCAGATTGTTGCGCCTGCGCTGCTGCTTGCTGTAGTTTGCCGCGGCTGCGACTACTGCTTGCCGTAGTTTGCCGCGGCTGCATTTTGCTGCATCTATGGCTGCTGTAGTTTGTTGCGACTGCAGCTGATTGCTGCAGGCGTGGGCTTGTTTATGAAACAAATTGCCGCGGTTGTAGCTTGCTGTGATATTTTTTTTTTTTGGCACTTGGTTTGGGTATCCAATGGCTGCGCAGGTGTATAGAATTTTGAGAACAGGCTTTCCCAAAGACGACGCCAAACTATTGTGGTAGAAATCTGGGACGAGCAACCAACAGTTAAGTTGCTCTTGATGGCGAGGTGGTAACCCCGAAAAAAACTCGAGCAACCTACGTAGAGGTGAACAAACATTACCGGCGGGGGCGAGGCCGCTCAAAACCCCCTCCGGCGTGCGAATCAGACCAAGACGAATATAAAGTACGCGATATGAAAACTAGAGCTCTCAGAGAGTAGTAAGAGTGTATCTAAAATAGTATCAGCATGTACTTTTTCATAATGGGGGGCGGTAATTATATAGATGGCGTAATAGGCCATGTTAGTGGATCACGACATTATCTTTGGAAGGATAAGTATGGATAGATATCCCAAAAATATGGGAGATAAAATAGAAATATGCCTTTTGGAGAATAATCCGCAAATATAGGAAACGTAATGGAGTCGGAGTCTCATGGAGATGGAGTCCTCATACAGATGGAATCCTTGTGAAGGCGGGCTCTAACCATGCGGAGGAGTGATGGAGAAGGAGTCTCGTAGTGGTAGACTCCTTAGGTAGAGTCCTCATGGGGTTGGTCTATGATAAGGCGAAGTAACGCACCTCGCCGATTGGCGATATAGAGATAAGATAACATGCTCCTGGTATACTGATGAGATAAACGACTAGTGGCGAAGAACTATGGGCGACCAGGACTGTAGTGGTGATAAGGTGATATGATTCTAAAGGCGACGTACCTATATTGGTAGACGGATGTTTTACCCCACATCAAATTACTTCTTCTCTCAATAGTTATAAGAGTGAAGAGGTTTCATTAGGAGGTAATAATGTGGGTGAAACGTGGAACTATGAAAGATGAAGGTGGGTAATGGATGAATTGGTGATGAAAGTTAAAAAGCGATGGGTGGCACCAATGGAAGTTGAAGGTGTTTAGAAGTTAGGAGGTGGAGGTGGAGGTGGAGGTGGAAGTGGCGGCGACTAAGCTCTCTTTCAAATTTTCTCTCTCCTTTCTCTTAGTGATTCGAGAATGGTATTTTAATGACTACCACGATGTCAAAGGTGTTAGCTAAAGAGCAGATGTCAGTATGATTTCAAAGAATAAAGAAGGTACAGTGTGATGGAAAATGCTATGGGTACCCCAATGTTGCACCCCAAATGCATACCTGAGTGAGGTGGAGCATTAGGATTGACTGACATGACTGGGTGAACCCCACACCCAGCCAATCTAAATGCTCCACCTCACCTAAATGTACATTTGGAATGCAATATTGGGGTACCCATAGCACTACTCCAATGTGATTTTAGATGAATTCAGGGGTGTCAGTGAATTTTACCCAACTGTACACACAATGGCAACATGGTATAATATCGTGAGAATCTGATCACAAACTCTTATATCTTGTACACGTTCAGAAAACCATAACCATCTCGCGATAAGTTCCATCCAAAAACCATTCTTTCCGTCCCCTGTTTCCGGTTTTACAAAACCGCCTTCAGTTACACCCTCCCCTCCCCCTCTATATATACACTCCCACTTCTGCCATATCCAATTCATGGCAAATCACAAGACTCAAAGAATTCGCATGACCAAACATGGCTATTACAATCTATATTAACTTAAGATTCTAAAATTATGTGTTACTTGAACAGGATTTGGATGGCGGTGAGTGTCGCCGTCGTGAACGGCCCCACAGACCAGGGCTGTAAATTGAAGTCCGGCTTCAATTCTCTCCGCCACGGCTCGAAACGGTTCTCCTCTTCCTCTGCCACCGGAGCCGGCGGCGATCATGCGGATCTCCGGCCTCTCTCTCGCGTACTCGGATCCGATCTCGGTGGATTCGTTGGGAGCAGCGGAGGAGAGGAGAGAAGAAGCCAGGCCGACGACTCCCTCCGGCATGTCATGTACTTGAGCTGCTGGGGACCGAGCTGATTTTTCCGGAGATCGTTAGATCCCGGCGAGAAGCTGCCGTCGGTGAGGGTGGAGAGAGTACACTAGGTGATGGTGCGGGTGAGCGAGTCGACTCGGTTTCTCGAAAACCAAACTAAGTTCGTAGGGATGTAGAGCCATCGGACGTAAATAGCTCGTACCGTAGAAATGAAACGCATACAAGTTTGGAACAATAATTACTCTCGATCTTTGAATCAGATTCTCCTATGTTCTTCTTTGCTTGGAATTGATAAGAAGAGAGTTGACTCGTTGAGGGAGTTGGTGAGCGAGTCTTTGAGAGTCGACTCGGTCTACGATGTAAATTGCTTGTACAGTTGAAAATGGAAACGTATAAAAGCTTGAACATAATTACCCTCGATCTTCGAATTGTTCAATAGTTATGAATGCAGTTTCTCCTAATTTTCTTGTTTTGATTGTGAATTGAGACGGCACTGTGTTCATTTGCTTGCAATTGATCGAGGAGTGAGTCGACTCGGTCTCTTTCTTTCTTTATATCCTAACTCAGAACAGAGAAAGCGTTTTGTGAATTTGCCAAGAACTGATCAAACATTCGACTTGGGACTAAATATCACCATTCAAAGACCCAATTCATTGACACGCTTCTTGAGATCTGGGATTAGATTCTTCTCGAGGTTCTAGAGATCTATACCAATCGCCGAAAAGCTTTAGTACGGCCTCGTTTGTTTGTCCAGACTAAGTGAATTGAATAACAAATTTAATTCAATTTTATGTTTATTTATAAAAAATAATCCTGGATAAGTAGTTTGAACGGACAAAAGATTCCGCATATGCAGGATTATGTTGTCTTGAAAGGAGGGTGAGACTCCTTGTTCGGATAAGCTTAAAGATGAAATTATTTTTTTGCCCTCATTAATTCAAATAATTCGAAAACTATTAGTCTGAAGTCAAATAATTCGGAGACTCATTATCCAGTCCAGCAAACAAACGAGACTAAGAACCCATCTGTCCTAGAAGAGAAGACATGTTTCAAGTACTTGTAGATCATCATGGTTGACATATAATCAAAATTAATTTCTTAGGATAATAAAAACCTATCACCATTGGACCTTGTAGATAGACCAAAGTTTATTTTGATCTTTAGGGTTTTAATTTGAACAATCAGGACCTTGTAGCTCCAACGTAATCATGTACCAATATAAGTTAAGAATTTTAACGGAAAGAGAGCATGTAAAGTTCACACAACTCTTTTTATAGTGTAATTTTACCACGATTGGAACCTGTACTTTGACTAAAGTTGTCACTAGTCTCTAAAAATGGCCACTTAAGATTTCTCATGGTTCCTTTCTTTCCAAAATGTTGAGGATAGGAACAAAATTGAAACTGTAACATCGTAATTGTTTAATTTGGACTATAGCACAAAAGTGACCGATCAAATTTACCCAATCTTACAAAAGAGTTCCTAGAGTGAATGATGACATTTATTGAACCTTGACCAACAATTTATGTTTTTTCCTTTTTTAACCGAATCAAACCTGAATCGAATCGAATCGAACCGCGAGAATTATCGAAGTTCGATTCGATTTTAAAGTTTCTGTACTTTACAGCTTCTAAACTAATAAACCCCACAAAAACTAAAAATATAAGATGAACAAAAAATCATTACCTAAACCAATATAC
>BRYF01000012.1:18940000-18942500 GCA_030159135.1 Actinidia polygama
AGATTTATGGGGCAGAAATTGGTGACTCGTGTTTTAGCGTTACCCAGAAGTTCAATCTCACAACTGAGTTCTTCAGTCAGATGAACCCTAATCTTGTATGCAATAAGATGTTTGTTAGTGAATGGCTTTGCATCGATGGGTTAGCTTGAAAAACTCGTATTCAAATAAATGCATGAATAAGGAGAAATGAGCTTCATGTTGTTTGTTTCCTTAATTTGTAATGGTTAATAATTTGTTTTTCATGGAATTTCTGTGTAATAAGAGGGCAATCAAGGAGTAATTCAAGAGTTGAGATTATCCTTTTTTTTTTTGCTTCTTTTTTTCTTTTCTAATTTTTGATTTTATGTTTTGGCATTTACTTGATATAGTTCAAAATTGTAATGAGGAAAAACCCGTACTGCCGTCTTGGTTTGCTTGCTTTTAGTTGAAACTAACTAATACTCCCGGCCCTAAACCATCACCATGTATCACGTTGACCTCCTCACGCCCTTATTTCTTTGTAGGGAAAGAACCCTATTGCTTATAGATAGTTGTACTTGTATCAGTATCTCTGCATAATGTGTTTGTTATAATGTTATTAGATAAACTATACATAAAAGTGCGCGAAACCTCACACACTTAATAGGTTGAAGTGGATCAATCAAGTAAAAGAAATAAAGTAGAAACAATCACAAGTAAAGATAGGAATTTACGTAGTTACGTCTTAGCCTACATCGACGGACAGACAAATCAATCCGCTAACGCAAAAAAGAAGAAAGTTATAGTTTTCTCTCACTCTCTTATTCTCATTTTCGCTTGAACTTGTGCACTTGTGCTCTCATACATACTTACACCACAAATGAGTCACCCAATTTTGGATGAAAATTTCGCAAATAATACGTACATGTATCTTCCAAATAAATGAATAATCAAATTCACGTATATCCAAGTTCATGTATAATGAATGGGAACTAATTATATAAGTTCAATGATCACTAGAGTAGATGTACCTACCAAGTGAATGCATCTAAAATTTGAATCTCCAAACTTCCCATATCCCCACTTGAAAAAATCTCCTAAATTTGATAAAACAAAAACAACAATAAGAATCTTAATAGAGGACTTTAGCTCATTTAAATTCTAAGTGTTTGGTTTCTTTAAAAAATGTCCTAACTTTATGTGTTTTTGTCTTTTTTTACTCTTATTTAAAAAGAAAATGGATTGACTAATAGTAAGAGTGATGACGGACAAAAGTGTTGACAGCGTCTCCGGCATGAACGTCACTGGTGGCAAAAAATGGTGATGGCGATGAGATCGACGCAGTGACGACAATGGCCACATCCAAGGAACAAAAAATCGTGAATGAATTTTTTTTTTGACGATTGCAATAGATTCTCAATAAAAGTCTTGAATGAACAAGAGAAAAAATTCATTGATTCAACAAAATTCTCATTTTGATACGTATTCTCATAAATTTATCATTCTACAGTCCATGCAAAGAATAACAATATAAAAACATAAAATAAATTGTAATATACATAAATAATAAAATGTGTGAGAGTGATATGGTCTAATTAGAAAAAATAGTTGACATAAGAAGTTCATAATAATTATATTTTTAGTTAAAAAAATAGAATAAAATTTTTATCATTCAACACAGTAAGAAAACATATATCATTCAACAAGTTTTTTTAAATAAATGTTCAATCTATAAATTTAGGTTAACTTACTTTTTTCCCATGTTAGCCCAAAAGAAGAAGTGAAGACGACAAAAACAATGCTGGTGGTGATGGTGATGACAGTGGTGACCGCGGTCCCTGTGCAATGGTGAGGGGGAGGCGATGGTGATAGGGGTGAGGAACGAGAATATCTGTTCAAATGCATATCAATTTTGATTTGGAGAGAGAGAGATAAGGCTAGGTATAATGTTGGTAAATAATTAGGAGGTAAATAATGTTGGTGAAACGTGGAACTATGGAAGAAGAAGGTGAGTTGTGGAGAAGTTGGTGATGGAACGTTGTAGGGGTGCACAGGGTCAGGTATGTGACGAACCTGAGAATCAACCCGATCTTCTACGGTTTTTTATTTTTGGATCCGGAACCGACCCGAGAACCGAGGAGAACCGAACCGAATTACTCGAATCCGGGTCGATTCCTCAGTTCTCGGTTCGGTTCCGGTCGGGTCTTTCTAAAATTTATATATCATAGGTAATAATCAAGTGTGCGCGAGTGCATTGTAGGTCTATATGATCGATTCTAGACGTCAGTTCTCGCCTCGATTCCTCGGTTTTCGGGTTGGTTCTGGGTAAAAAATCACACTAACCCGAGAACCGACCCGAATCGTACGGATCTAAAATTTTTAAACTCAGATTCGACTCCATAGTGTGGTAAACCTGAATCAATCCGACCCAACAAGGACGAATCGGTTCGGATCACGGGTCTAGTGGTTCTAATAGTGGAGGCGGTAACTAAGTTTTCTTTCTAATTTTCTCTCCCCCTTTCTCTTGGTGATTTGATAAGGG
>BRYF01000012.1:19025000-19030000 GCA_030159135.1 Actinidia polygama
GAAGATAATAATCAAAAAATACTTTTAAAATATGATATTTTTACTACTTAAAAAGATGAATTATTTAAAATAAATAAATAAATAAATAAATGGAGACAGAGGCAGTAATTGGTAACAAGACTTTGATTTCGAAATCATGGAAATGGAAATGTTGAAGTACAAAAGCTCGTGAATTTATTAAGCTATCAAGTCATCGAGTGAAATGGGCAAATCTAGATATAAAAAATTTTACACAACTCCCACCAAAAATGATAAGCAATACCAAAAATATTCTCAAAATATATGAATACAATCATATTTGTACTGTGTGTGAATGTGTTTTTTTTTTGGAAGGAGATTCAAGCTTTCTAAGGTCGGCAACACCTAAAACACTACACTCTTCGCATATTTGACTTATCCACCTTAGAATACAACAACTCGACTATTCGTTATATGACTTGGACCAACTCAGTAGGAACGGAACCAGGAATATTATTCAGTAGACAAAAATATAAAAAATAAAAAAGTTGAGATTTTTTTATATTTTTAGGGGGGGAGGGGGGCAAATATAAAAAAAAATTTAAGTAAAATTTATAATTTTTGAAAAGTTTGGAGTGGGGCTAGGTAGTTAGTGGCTAATAACTTTAAGGTTATGTTTGGATCAACGATTTAGTGTAGAAAAAAAAGATAGATAATAATTTAATATTTTCAAATAATTAGATTCTTTACGAAACAACTTAAATTTAAGAACAATCTTGTCTATTTTGTCAAAAATGATCTCTTGGAGAATCATGATTAGTTTCAAAAGTAAGAGAGATCAGTATTATTTCAAAAACTATAGTAGAGTAGTTGTAAAACTTCAGTAGAAGTCAGTAAAATTTATATTTTTAAATAAATTTATTTTAATTGATATATTGAGAAAAAAATTTAAAAGTCTTAAATATAAGAATTTTTTTATTTTTAAAGAAAAATTAGCTTTAGAGAATTTTAATTTCAAAAGTAAAAAAGACTAATAATATTTTTAAAACTGTAAGTACGACAAGTATATTTGTTAAAATTTACCCATTACTTAATTATCAAAAAATAATGAAAATATTGTCAACCATCATCTGGGGCCTACTCTCCAAGTCCAAATCCGGATTTGAGAGGTGCTTCTCCCGCCTCCCGTGTCAGACATCCCCTGGGCCCCATCCCTTATCCCCTTATAAAAATACTATTATGCCCCTGCTGTCTCTCTCTTTTTAGCTTTTTGTTTTTTATTTTTAGTTTTTTTTGCTATTAGTTTTGTGAAAAGTTTGTTAACTTTTAGATCAAAATTTTACACTTCTCTGATTTTTTGACGAGAGGGACTGGAATTATAAAAAAATTGATGTTATTTTAATTTTTTATTTTTAAAAGAAAAGTATAAAATTTTAACTAAACGGTGTAAAAAGTGTAATAAAAATAAAAAAATTCAAAAAATAAAATAGCTAAAAAGTCTCATAAAAAGAAAAAAACTAGTCCAAACTTGGCTGTAATAACTTTTTTTGGTACAATATTTTTAAACAAAGAAATAATATTTCTAGCCCAAAATAATTTTTTTTGTTTGTTTAGAAATATTGTACGAAAAAAAAAGTTATTACGGCCAAGTTTGGACTAATTTTTTTTTCTTTGTATGAGACTTTTTAGCTATTTTAATTTTTTAGCTTTTTTATTTTTAGTACATTTTTTACACCGTTTAGTTAAAATTTTAGACTTTTCTTTTAAAAATAAAAAACCTCGTGTGGATTTAAATAAAAAATCACTAAGGATAAATAATTTAGCTAATTTAACAAGTTAAAATAACATGAATTTTTTTATAATTCTAATTCCTCTTGTCAAAAAATTAGAGAAGTACAAATTTTTGATCTAAAAAATTAACAAATTTTTCACAAAATTAATGAAAAAAAAACTGAAAAAAAAAACTAGAGAGAGAGAAAAGTGTGGAGAGAGAGAGAGAGAGAAGTGAGAGGGGGCATAATTGTATATTTACAAGGGGACAAGGGGTCTGACACGGGCCATCTGACACAGGGGGGCGGGAGGAGCAATTTGCATTTCAAATTGTGTCGGTACGTGGTGTCAGTGCATCATGAAAAGAAAATCTGCTGCTGTGAGTCCCACAACAAATACTGTGGGAGCCACAGGATCCCCACTAGTTTCGTTGCAAACAGAATAGGAAGAGACAGGAGATAAACTCATAGATCTAAATTGAATCCGTTGGGCCTGTATAGAAAAGGCCCACATTCCAAAATTTGAACCTATCGTGTTCCTTTGGCATTCGAAACTTGAAAGTGGGATTGTTAGGATAGGACGTTTGAACAACTTTCCTTAGGATTTGTTTGGACACTAGAAAAAAATTTGAACCTATCTTGTTCCGTATTCGGGGTTTTGCTGGAAGCCAACTCCCTGTAAGGTTGAAGGAACCCAAAACGATATCGTTTTGAGTATGTTTTGCTCCAAAAGACATCGTTTATATTTAAAAATGTATTGCCTCAAAACGACGTTATTTTTTGGGCCGAATTTTTTGAACACAAAATAACGTCGTTTTGAATAAAACACACCCAAAATGACGTCGGAGTTCGCTCTCCGCAGTACCCGGGTCCATCACGTTCCTTTGGCATTCCAAACTTGAAAGTGGGATTGTTAGGATAGGACGTTTGAACAACTTTCCTTGGGATTTGTTTGGAAACTAGAAAAAAAATGAAAAAAAGAATTAAAAAATTCATTTCTCTCCTTATTTTGAAATTTTTTCATTTCAATTTTGAAGGGAAAAAAAAGAAATCAAGTGATCTTTTTTATGTTTCTAGTGATTTTTTTTAAATTAAATAAAAAATATTACATCTTCAAAATTCCATTCATAAATAAGGAGAAAAAAATATTATAACGTTGATACCACGTCATCGTTGCCATGTAATATTCCTATTTTGTTTTGTTTTTATAAGAAAACCAAATCATGTTAAAATTCGAGGTACATCAAGGGGCGGAAGCAAGTGTGGTCAATTGACAAAAAAAATGACACTATTATTCCTAATATAATTTATTATCAACACAATTTTGATCCTATAAAAAATTATTAATTTATCATAAATTTTAACTCCGCTAAATATAAATTCTAACTCGTTGAGTACATCTTCAGCCAGCAATGGGGGAGTCCAATCTGGCCCTGCCTCCGTCAAAAGCTTCATTATGTTGAGAGTTGAGACCGTCCCAGGTTCTTCATTCTGGGTGAGCAGAATCTCACGTGCCCACTCCCCGAACCTACCAAACCTTAAATAGTTTAAATGGAGTACGTGTTGAGACAGGCCCAGGGTCTAAATGGAGCAGAATCTCGGGTGCCCACTCCACTCGACTGGAAGACGACTCCCGGGGTACTTAGAATCAGCTCTACATCCTCATAAAAAAAATTCACTTAACTCTTGGATTTTTCAAGTCATAGTGTCAGTGGCGGCTCCAGAATTTTTTGTTAATGGTGTTATGTGCACTCTATATTTCTTTTATGTGTTTAACTTTTTTTAAAACATATATATAACACTAAAAAAAAATTTGAACATTTTTCAAAAACTGATGGGGTCAACTGATCTCATCAGGAGGTACCTGGCGCCGCCCCTGCATAGTGTCATGATTGATAAGATCAGCTACCTTGGCCTCCAAGCCCAATACGGTAGGAGAGTAGACTTGCAAACCGGAATGGATTTCCCATTACCCACCCTCCATCTCAAAACCTGTTGAGTACCTCCCTCCCTCAAATTATACTGCGCCAAACGAAGGAGAGTTGAGACTTGAGACCCTACAGAAGCTTCATAGAAAGAATATCGAGGGAAATATTTTGCGTTAAAGACTCTCCCAACTAAGGAATTGGGGAGGTTATGAAGTATCCAACCTTGCTTAGCAAGCATTGCAAAGTTAAACGCTTCAAGGGAATGAAACCCAAGACCACTGTCAAGCTTTGGCAGACAAGTTTATCCCACACACCACGTCAGATCTGCCACATGGTATCACCGTTGAATTGAAAATTTACTCGTCAAGAAAAGCTAAAAATGTATAAAATCTTGATTAAATGGTGGAAAAAGATTGCAAGGACGAAAAAATTCAACATCAGAGAATAATTACTTCGTCATTAGATTGTTTAGAATCGAATTTTCACTTAAAATTACAGTCATTAATAAAGCCTTATTTGAAATCCGCATTTATCCAAACTTTGAATTTTTGAACCACCCAAAACAAAACAAGGAGTAAATATCCAATGTAATTGTTACACCACGTGGCATTGATGAGGTGTTATAACCAATCAATAAAATAAAAAACCCTAGGTGATGAATGCAACTATCTCTTTTGAAAAGTGAACAACTGTAATATCAATATTTATACAAACATGATAATTTATAATTAGATTATGATATCACGTGACAATGATAACATAGTGTCAATTTGGAAACGAATTTTCTTCGGAAAACAACGGTCAAATCGTCAAGTAAAAAAAAAAAAAAAAATAGGTGACAAAAAGATTATAAGCCTCGTTCAGTTAGCCCAACAGGCTACGTGAATCACTGTAATGGGACCAGTTCACTTCTGTGCGAATCCATGGGCTCCGCACGCGTCTCAGACTCTTGGGTGGACTTTCCTGAGTTTGGCCCAAACCGAGGTCCAGACCAAAACCCAATCACGCCGTTTGAGGACCGTTATCAACCTAGCTACTGAACCACTGGTTTTCAATAGACCTTCAAAAGATAGGAATAGGACTTCGTTTTCCTGTTCTCTCTCAAATGGATTACACGGTACAGTTCAAGTATGTTAAAGATGTAAAAAAGAAATTTAGATTTTTTTTGTCTTTAATGATTTTTTTTTAGAAAATTTTTGCCTATAGTGGAGTCCTAATGCAGTTGAATGCAAAGCAAATGACATAAATCTCATTTCTAGTGACTCAAAATTGATGTTATTATCATTAGAAAGACAAGCCATTGCATACAACGGTGAAGTATCTATTGTCCTAAATCGTCCATATC
>BRYF01000012.1:19037500-19040000 GCA_030159135.1 Actinidia polygama
CACAGTCGGCTCTGCCCTGTCGGCTCGCTAGGCACTCTGCCCCTGGCACGGTCGGCTCTGCACTGTCGGCTCAGCTAGGCTATTTGCCCCTGGCATGAGATAGATAATCAAATGCAGCACACTGGCTGCCAAATCCTGTCACTGTGTACGGTTGGCTTTGCACGGTCGGCTTTTGCAAAGTTGGCTCTGCTCGGTTGGCTCTGCACGGTGTACGAACAGGTTACAAAATGCAGTTCGGAACTGCCCAGATGCAGCACGGAGGCTGCCAAATGCAACTCAAAGATTGCACACCAAATGCAGTACGAGACTGCCCAAATGCAGCACGGAGGCTGCCAAATGCAACTAACGGGTTGCACAACAAATGCAGTACGAGACTGCCCAAACGCAGCACGGAAGCTACCAAATGCAACTCAAAGGTTGCACACCAAATGTAGTACGAGACTACCCAAATGCAGCGTGGAATGCTGCCAAATGCAACTCAAAGGTTGCCAAGCTTGTGTCCGGGCTGACGGTCGGAGCAATCAAATATGGGATGCAAGTCCTATGCATCAAACAAGTATGACTCACGGTCGCAGCAAACAGGTACCAAATGCAGCATATAATGCTGCCAAAAAACTCCATCAAATACAGCTCACAAGCTGCCAAACATATGCAGTTCTTCGAATACTGCGACAAACGCAGCTCTCGGCATACTGCCAAACATATGTAGTTCACGGAATACTGCGACACACGCAGCTCTCGGTATACTACCATACATATGTAGTTCACGGAATACTGCGACACACGCAGCTCTCGGTATACTACCATACATATGTAGTTCACGGAATACTGCGACACACGCAGCTCTCGGTATACTACCATACATATGTAGTTCTCGGAATACTGCGACACTCGCAGCTCTCGGCATACTACCAAATATATGTAGTTCTCGGAATACTGCGACACACGCAGTTCTCGGCATACTACCAAACATATGTAGTTCTCGGAATACTGCGACACACGCAGTTCTCGGCATACTACCAAATATATGTAGTTCTCGGAATACTGCGACACACGCAGTTCTCGGCATACTACCAAACATATGTAGTTCTCGGAATACTGCGACACACGCAGTTCTCGGCATACTACCAAACATATATAGTTCTCGGAATACTGCGACACACGCAGTTCTCGGCATACTACCAAACATATGTAGTTCTCGGAATACTGCGACACACGCAGTTCTCGGCATACTACCAGAATCTCCCCCTTGTGCACATAACCGGAGAGATCACTGTTAGAGCGAAAGAGATTCGATTGGGCGTCGTCACACCAGTAGCTGTATAGCTCCTCTAAATCGACCCCCGTCTCCTTCCTCTGAGCTTCTGTATGGACATCCTGCACTGGTTGCATTGCTTTGGTCTGACCAAACTTCTGCACGTATCTTAAAGCATCTCCCTGCGCTTCTGTACCATTCTGGATCTTCCAGGTACTCCTATACTACTCTAGATCTTCCAAATACCTTGCGCTTGCTTTGTGTGCCTCTATGCAATATTTTCTTCCCTTGTCCATGCTAATACCACTGGGCCTGTGTCGGACATCAGCTCCTCCTGTCTGGACATTCCCTCTAGTCGGTATAGCCCTTCAGTCTTCCTTCTCGGCAGCATCTCATGTTTCCTTTGAAACTCTGTGTTCTTCCACTAGCTTCAAAGCTTATTCCTTCGAATCTTGCATCCCTATGGAAATCAAATTTTTCGTAAACTAGGAACATGCCTTACCTCGGTCACCATCATGGATCTTCCGTCTGCCATGCGGCATCTGACTGTACCCTGTACAAGTCCCTCGCATGCTACACATGTAGAGCACCTCATTGTCTCTACATAAGTGGTAAGCATTTCCTGAATCCGAAATCCAAACTGACTTTCCATCTGGCGATGCTGCTAGGAGAACATTACATTCACAACCATCATTGTTGTTGTTGCTGCTGAAGACTGATCATGTGCTTCGTTTCTCGGACAATTCATATTGTCCCTCATAGTCGCAATAAAAGC
Organism: Actinidia polygama; assembly: GCA_030159135.1. NCBI lineage: Eukaryota > Viridiplantae > Streptophyta > Magnoliopsida > Ericales > Actinidiaceae > Actinidia > Actinidia polygama. The sequence continues at coordinate 19,039,531 of BRYF01000012.1, forward strand.
ACTTAAAGTGCGACTTCTGGATTATGACCTCAGCCATTCTCTGCCGGTACTTCTTCCTTGACCTTCTTCCTCTGCAGGTACTTCTTCTTTGACCTTCTTCCTCTGCAGGTACTTCTTCCTTGACCTTCTTTCCAGAGACCTCTTCTTTGGCCTCATCTGGAACTCGCTCGCAAGTTTCGCCACTGTAGTCCCTCTCTGAAGCTTCAAAACAAGCCTCCTTCAACAAGGCTTTGTTCTGAGATGTCTTCTCCCGGTACATCTCCTCCAACTTGGTCAATAACTCATAAGCACTCGTCTCATCGTGCTCCATGGTGGGACACCTCGTGTCCAATGCACTGTCTGATCTATAGCACTCGTCTCATCGTGCTATCCCTTGTGTCCAGTGCACTGTCTGATCTGCCCAATTGTCTTCCTCCGGCATTCTTGGTTTTCCCAAGGCGTAATCCGCATCTGAAAGCATGATCAGGGCT
>BRYF01000012.1:19042500-19045000 GCA_030159135.1 Actinidia polygama
TTTTAGTCTTTTATTTTCATTAGAGTACATTACTCAAATGCTCTTTGATGTAATTAAAATATTTAAATAAAAGTGAGTATTTTAATAAATTTAACTTAATACAGATAAAAAAGTATAATTAAAAAAAATAGGAGTAGACTTGTTAAAAACTTATCCCTTCTCCTTTTCAAAATTGATGTGGACATTTCTATTTTCTACAAATTTTTTTTACCTTCAAGGAACCTGTGATTACCTGCACAACACAACTGTTACAATTCACAAGAATACAAAAAAATGCCTATACAGAGTTAAGTAGTTCCACGAATATCAAGATAAATGAGTATCGTCTTGTGTGCCATAGTATTGAACGAATATTGATTTGTATCGGATTAAGATAATTATTTTATACAAAATTTACCTTCAAAACATGGAAAACTGAAAAAACTGGTGGTACAAAATTTGAATTTCAAATGTATTAAAAAGAAGAAAAAAATCTTGCAGAATTTTCAATTTTTTTTATTTAGTTTTTACCATTTGTAAATCGGTTTCGATATAAAAAAAGAGCAGTGCTACAGTGACCGAAGAGTTTACCGAAAAGTTTACCGAAATAACCAAAGCGACGTCGTTTTTGAGTTAAATGTCGTTTTGGAATTAATCCATTTGGAAATGCGACGTCGTTTTACTCCAAAACGACGTCGTTTTGGACGTTTCGGTAAACACTTCGGTAAACTCTTCGGTCACCGTAGACTTTCCCATAAAAAAAGCATGTTTGTTTGGTACCATTTTATGATGAAAACGTGTGGCATGAAAAAGCGAACATTTGCTCCAAAAAGGGAAAAGGGTACCCTGTACAGAGAATTGTTTCAGGAGAACTGATCAGACGGGCTCACTCCCGTGGTATTACCACGGGAGTGAGCCCGTTTGATCAGTTCTCATTGTTTCAGTCTTTCCAAAGTGAGCCCGTGAGCAAGGGAAGACCACTTGTCGTCTTCCTTTGTTGTCTTGTTGATACGTGTGGTGCTTGGATGCACGTATATCTCACGTGCCGATAGGATGTGACAGTGTTTGGCATATGTGTTAGATTTTTCGGCTTTGTCTCATCGATAAGAATACAATAGTGCTATAAAAAGTTGATTTGAAACACTTTTGACAAAATTCAAGACTCGAATATGATTGAATGTCCAATTCAACCAAATCAAGGTTCGATTAAGTCAAATCGTGTTCGCTGGAGTACAATTGGTGCTGGTGAAAACTCCAGCGAGGCACGCTAGAGGTCGGTGGCAACGGATGATGTTGATTGAAAATAGATTTATGGGTTTGGGTGACAACAGGGATTAATTCGGCTCTAATACCAAATTTAGTGCAGGATAATAATAAAATTAAAGCCCTACGATCAATTAATATCAAAAAGTAGATAAATAGAACAAGATTGTAGAAGGGAAAGGGGAAGGAAAATGAAAAGTTTGGCTTCAGCCAGAATTAAAAGTTGAGAAAAAAGAAAACATAATTGTTTTTCTTTATTTGTAATCATAATATGTCTTTCAATTGTAACAAAGCCTCTTTTAAATGGAATAAAACTAACCTTAAAATAATAACTAACTAAATAAATAGACCCAAATAAAATAAGTCTACTAAAATACTAATAAATGACATTGGCCCCATGGGATACTACTAATCAGTCCCAGTGAGCAATCCATTATCTAGCCACAACAAAACTGGATAAGCCCTATTGGATCTACGCCCATAGACAGGACTAATAGTACATAGGTTTGGGCCCAGTGTCTCCACCAGGTAGTATTTCAAGAGAGAGAAACTCTTGAAGACTAGAGGCACTCTAGTATTGTAAAGATTTTTCAAGCACCCGCAAGTTTGAAGATAGTAGATAACCAAGAAGGACTTAGAGAGTGAACATAGGTAAGGATTCATCGAATCACTATAAATTGTTTGCACTATTTTCACTCTCTTCTCATTGCTATTTATATATTTGATTGAAAATGTATATGGCTCGTCATAATCAACGATATTATACTATTGGAACGTATAGAAATGTCAAACTATTGCTTAAACTCATTTTGAATAGTTAACGGTTTTAAGTTTTGAAGAGAACATAGAAACTAATGCAACTTTGAAGGTTTTTAGAGCTCTCTAGAAGCAAATAACAACGCTGACCGAAGTTGATGAAACTCTTGACTAAAGGTTTTGAGCGATCTCTGGAAGCAAAGAGCAATGTGAACCGAAGTTGAGTTTCGATCGACCGAAGTTGATAAAACCCTTAATCGAAGTTAATAAAGTCTTCGACCAACGACTCTCTGGAAGCAAAGAGCAACGTTGATCAAAGTTAAAGTCCGGTCGACCGAAGTGTCGACCGAAGTTTGAACTTGTTTATCTTGAGCTAGATTGGTAAGATCAAAACAAGAGATATCACTCGAGAGTTCATCGATTGTAATCATATTCAAACTAGAGTGCGCGAGCATTCTTGCTATACTTATGAAGGTCACTTTCTATGATTATTTTTAAATCC
>BRYF01000012.1:19117500-19122500 GCA_030159135.1 Actinidia polygama
CATTAAAAAATAGTTGAGTAATGTACCCTAATAAAAGTAAAAAAGAGAGTACAATTAGAAAAAATAAGAGCTTAAAATTTCTTTTTGGGGAACTTACGATGACTTTTCCTGCGAACTTCCTGATGAACTTTTTCAGAGAAAAAATTCACTATTGAAAAGTTTATTGGAAAATCAAACAATAAAAAAACAATGTTATCATTTAAAAACTGTAAAACTTAACTCCTATAAAGTTTATTATTTCAAACAATCAATTTTATAATTTTGAACAATAAAATTAACTATAACCTTTTAATCATTTTTTAACCACAACAAACTCTGGCTAACTGTTATTCGAATATAAACAAATTTTACTATTTAAACAGATAAGCTTAATTGTTCAAACATATAAATTTAACTATTATAGATAAGAATATAAACTTAACAAATAATTCGAATAGATAAACTTAGCTATTACGAACAAATTTGATTGTTCAAATAGATAAACTTAACTGTTACATATAAACTTAATTATTTGAAGAGATAAATTTAACTGTTATAGATAAACTTAATTGTTTCAAACAGATAAATTAAGTCTGAACTTTTAATAATTTTTTTCATTCAAAAAAAAAATATTTTTTTCAAAAACAAACATCAACACATAAGAAATAAACCAAAAAAAACTTTGTTTAGAGTGAGAAACAAACTTGACACTGGTGGAGATGACCAGCGGTGGTGGTAAGCCATGACATCATTGTAGATCTGAGAAAGAAAGAGGAAGAAAATGCAGTGGTGGCGACAATTGCAACTTCGGTGTTGTAGCAACGGAGCGGCGGTCACTTTGTGGTGGTAAAAAGTCGTGGTGGTATTCTAGATTCAGAAAGAGGGAGAGAGATAGTGGAACGGCGAGGACAATGTGGCAAGGCAACGGCAATGTGGCTATTGCAGTGATGGTGGTTTGGCTACAGTAGACAGAGAAAGCATTGAGAGAGATTGAGATTTTATTTTGAAATATTTTTTTTTGTCTTTTATATTTTAGGTTATGAAGAGAGAGCAATATTGTTCAATAATAAAAAAATTACTCATAAATCCTAGTTTCATATACCTTAACCTAAATATCTATTAATTTAATTGACTTTCCATTATTCATTTACACAAAAACATAAAATTGGATCTCTTTTTTAGACTCTTCTGTAAACGGTGTTAATGATGGAAATTTATTGTTCAGATAATTGTCTCTCCAGTCTCAGACCTCTCACAAAATACATAGGACCCACAATACCTGAACCATCTTGCCCAGCTTGTGAGGAACACATAAGAACACAAAACTAGGGACATAATAAATCAAATTAAGGATAGGCAACCCATAAAATAGGAGTGCAATTATGTTAATTCACATTTCTATTGGACTAAATGAGTGGGGATTACGATTTTAAATGAAACTCATTTTACTATTTCAAGTAAAGTCCATATATTTAGGCCAATTAGATGGAGGGTAATGCTCCCAGTAAACATAATTGCACTCTGTCGCTCTAGTAAATGGTATCCTTCTTATGGGTCTTCAAGCTTCAAAAAATTATAGCACCCTATAATGTACAACAATAGTTACCCCCAGCACATCAGGCCGCGACGGCTGCAGGACCACAGGCCCCACGAGTACATTTCAACGGCAGCATCCTCCTGAATCTCCCAGGTGGCTGAAACACCTATGCAACCGTAAAGAAAGTGGCAGTAACGGCGCCCAAACGCCTAGTTTCCCAAGCCTCCTTGCCATGCCATTTGACAAGGAGAATATGCAGCCTCCAAAATAGTGAAACGGCAGCAGGAACCACATCAACCTCGCAAATGATAATAGAAAAGAAATGAGCCACGGATGCCAAAACACCTTCCGGAGCCTCCGAAGATTGCAATTGTTTGCCAAAGATGAGTGTTAGCCATCCACGGATCTGTTCAACAATGATGCGGGATCTAGACATTGCAGCTGCAGCCTGCAGGACATTCATCAAAGAATGGTATCCCCAAGTGTTCATGGCGATGAACAATTCAAATACCCTCCAATTCCTCTCAAGCCTCCAAGAAAGCATTGTACAACTTTTTCTTGCACGCGTATCCTATTTTTCAACAATTGTTTACTATGATTTTTTAATAAGTTTCTAAAAAGACCTCTAACATTGGTATTGAAATATATATTGATATCATTTTTAAGGTTTCTAACGAGTTTTCTTATAAATTTTTAGATTACTATTCTATTCGATCTTATAACACCAACCAGCACAGCAGAACCCAGTCAAAACACACAAAAGCAAAAGACAAAACATAATCGGCAATTAGCCGAAACAACTAACCAAAAGAATCACACCAAGACATGCCCAGCACAGGCAGAAAGTAGAATACGAGAACAATCAAAACATAGACTACAGCAACACCATGGATGATGGCAACGTAGAAAGTAGAACTCAATACAAAACAACTAATACAGTAACACCGTACATGATGGCAGCACAAGTATTGCAGCAATAAAATGGTACCAACATCACATCAATGAGAAGCACAAACAGTAAAAATCAGAAATAAGGCAACCACAATCAACACCACGGAAGAGCAACCAAAAAAAAGGCAAAAGTGAGAATCCAAATAAAATCTCACCTCAAGAAACAGAACCCGTCTTACAGCATCGCATACCTTGCAGAAACACCATTCACTGATCCTATGATTATATCCAAAAGAAGACCCAGGTTCCAAGCATTTGGGGGTCTCTATTTGTCAATAGACTCAATACCCGTTTCCTACCCCTTTCTGATCGAAGTGATATTAACAATAACCACCATCACAACCATAACAATCATAAATAAAACTGTATTTCAAGGAGTAAGTAGAATTGAGAAGGCAATGCTGGAAACCCAGATCTTCAAAATTAGTCTGTTTGGTGTAGAGGAGAGTACCTTCACTTCACTAACTAAAAATGCTTGGGCCATATGTGGATTTGATCATATTTAGAAGAGGTGGTAATTGCAATGTCGCAAACAGAGCCACCGGTACACACGCAAATGTGGCCACTGGAATAATAATCAAGGAATTTTTCTGGGAAAACACAAGATAGATTGTGGCACTGAAGGCTAGCATCATGGTTGTTACTGAAAAGAATAGCGGTAACAGGCCAATTATCAGTCTCTTTGGCAGGGCATACAGAAAATCCATTACTGCATACCGGGATGTGAAATTGACAAGAAGGCCAACACTGCTGAGACAGATGAGAGTAGAGCAAGGTTATCCGATATGGCAAAGACTATGAAGACTTTTACTTTGGAAAAAATGGGGAGGCCATCTTCACCATTGTTTTCCCCTGGTACTGTGATAGCTGCTGCAAAAACTACAGTGGAAACTAGTGATGCTGCAACTGTGCAGGAAGTTGCCATGCCCATCATCCACTGCCCTTTATATCCGACCAATTCCTTGTGTTCTTCATGGAATATCATCAATGGTGTTTTCCCAGAATAGGTCTTGGATTTTCTTTCTTAAGGCCGCACAAACTTCTCCGACTTCCTGCATTAATTAGTTCAGGTGACTATGGAAAAATAGAGCAAGCTTGAAATGTTTATGGGAACGTGTTAGAGAAATTTGGTAGTGTTTCACTTTCCTGTGTTTGTTGTCCGTTTCCATGTTTTCCATTTTCATTCATCGACTTTATTTTTGCATGAATTCCATAAAAATAAGTGTCCTATTTATGATTTAAGCTTCCCATTCATCTCTTGAGTCTCACAAGGTCTGAGAAAAAAACAATTTATTGGAATCTCCTATGGATATGCTTAGATGTTTGGATGTATGAGGATCTTAAAACTCTGTCTAGAGAAGGATAAATGATAAGCCACACTCCCTTTTTCAAAACAATTTCTTGGCAAAGGGTAACTTTTACCCCTTATATAATGTAAATGTTTGGTGTCAGTTGTCATTTTCAAGTTCAGATAGTAATGCTTGTCTCTGTAATGATGTTAGACCTGAATACCTCATTAACTAAGAGTAAACTTTGGAACATGGAGAAATATAGCGCTTCGCTGCAAATAAGTGAAAGAAAATTATTACCATAAACCAATGTAATTCACGCTGCATCTGCAGAACAGCACCGGAAGAGAGATCAAGTACATGTTCACAAGCCTGGTATCCAGCCAAATGAGGATATTATTTCTTCCATTGTCCAGTAACAGTGACAATAACATTTGATACTGCATGCATTTTTTATACTGTCCGCTTCTTTGATGCATGATGTTGAAAACTTTTTCATGGCAGTACATAACTGCGAGATGGAATGCAGTCTGGTTCTCTTCATCTACGAAAGCAATTGCATTGAGAAATGAGTCTAAAATTTATTTGACTATTTCATGAACTCCATATTGCGCCACTAAAAGGAATGGTGATCTAAATGTTGAGGAAGCTTTTTGATGATCCAAGCCAATAACTTCCATACATAAGCTTTCGACTAGATGAATTGCTTGAAAATGCATCAATTTTTTTCTGCCGAATGCGCTTGATTGGTGGCACTGCAATTTTAATGAACTCAAGTTTGATAGTAACTATACGATCAAAACTCTCCGAGCACATAAGTAGCTGCTTCATCAACCCTTGCCTAATGTTTCAAGGAGTTTCCATAGTGCTACATGGAACTTCTTCCACACTGCAAAATAATAAAACTAAAACAGCCAAAATGAATAAAAAAATCCCGGAGTTAGATGCTGAGTTCTCTGAATAGATATATATTGGGTGCCTTTGTGTCCCCATTCTGCCAACCCCTTCCCCTTTCCCTCTAGAAGGAAATTTAAAAAGACGATTTATCGATTGCAGATGATAATTTGTTTTGAAGTAAGGAGACAACTGAGCAGTGTTAAGTTCCAATAGTTAATTTATACTTAATTAATATTGCTCTACAAAATTGTGATGCTACGAATTTGTGGGCAGCCCAAGTTGTCAGGGCTCCGAGCCAGCTTCATCAGGTCAAGGGTTCGGACCGCAACAAGGATTCCACAAGGAAA
>BRYF01000012.1:19145000-19147500 GCA_030159135.1 Actinidia polygama
TTGAAAAAAAGACATTCATTGAAGTGGGGCCCTTTTTCAAACCTCAATTCACTAAATGTCTGTTCGGAATTTAGTCTTTATTTCCCTTCGTTTCAATCACTCTCTTTAGTTCTTAGATATATGTTGGAATTGTAGGGATTAACGCTTTGAAATAAGCTCAAGTTCGATCAATGTTATTTTTTAAATTGTTTTAACAATAATCACTTAGTGTCATTAAGCTAAATAAATTGAGGCTAACATAAAGCGTCATCCCACCCCTTACTATGTTATCACCCTACCAGCAATGGCTACCCCATCCTCCCGTTTTCGACGATCTTCACCTCTAGGTGGGTACCATATTCGTTAACCTCGTATAGAGCCAACAACCTCGCCTCCCGCGGTCGGTGACCAACTGTGAGGATCTTACCTCCAACCACCAACCTCTCTTCCGACCAACCAACGACCAACTCTAACAACCTGGCCACCAATCGACAACTTTTAACAGTGAAATTTTATTAAAATTTATGTTTTAATAAAATTTCATTAAATTCTATATTTATTTATTTTTGTTGTTGTTGTTAATGTTCTTTATTCCAAAGTAGAATGGCATGTTTTATGGGTACAAACATGAGATGTAAGGAGGAGGAGAGAAAAAAGGTACACACCTCACTATTTTGTTGATATAAAAAAAAATATTGACCATGTTATTAATAGTTTAGTGAAATTTCATTAATTCTTAACCAAAAAAAATAAAAAATAAATGTTGTAAATAGTGAAATTCATTTATATACATTTTGAATTTTACATATTTCTTCATAAAAAAATCTTTTTGCACGCAAAAATCCCTAATTTAAAAAGTAGTGAAATTTTACTAAAATCAAGGAAATTCGTATTCAATCATAACAATATTAAAGATGACCGAATTTTTTTTATTAAAATCTTGAAGCCCTCAAACTTATAAAACTTCAATCAACATAGAAGATTTTAATCAATTTCAATTTTCTCTTTAAATTTTTATCATTTTTTTTATTTTATCAGTCTCAAATAAAAAGAGAAAGGATAAATTTCACTTATCTATCTTGAGGTTTCTGACAAATAAAGATATTTGCCCTATAATTTTAAAAATATCACTGACTTCTCTTAGATTTAAAACTAATGTCAATATTATTCATAAAATAATTTTTTTGTACAAAATGACAAACTTGTCACTTAATTTAGGGTTTTTAATTATTTTTATCAATACACCGATTAAAATAAATAATATTTTTTTCAATATTTTTTTTTTAAAAAAATAATCTAAATATTTTACTTTTTAAATACTTATAATCGAAACATTCTTAAAAAATATTTATTTTTTATTTTTTTTCAGAAAGAGAGAATGTTTACTTATTTGAATGTGTTTATTAAAAAAAATTAAAATTCCTAAATTAAAGATCAATTTTGTCATTTTCACGTAAAAAAAAGATCAAGATGAAAATCTTAATATTAATTTTAAAATAAAATAACGAAAAGCAAACTCCTCGGGTGGTCTCGTCACCACAGGATTATTTCAGTAGGACCACCTCTACACGTGTCAGGAGAATCAGATCTTGTTAGGTCTCCATTGGGTCACCTAATTCTTACCAGTCAATTCTCAGGTCTCTTTGTCGGTTGTAAGACCGCAGTTAATCCCAAGATCTGCTCATCGGACGGTCGAGATTCACCCTCAGGCCCTGCCTCATCGCGAACTGACATAACAGAGACCGATCGCTCCAAATCAGAGCCGTACACATGTCACTTGTTCACTTGTGTCGCGTATACGCGCGTGACATCATCACACGTAGGGTTGTTGTACAGTGTAGTTAATGCGAAAGCAAGGGTCACACGAGTCACGTGTGTAGGTGTGGGGTCCACAAGATACCCGTGCGAGTTCGTGCTCAGGCACTCACGTGAAAAAGGATCTTTTGCTCTTTTTGTTTTTTGCCAAAATCTTTTGCTCTCTCTCTCTCTCTCTCTCTCCGGAAAAAGAAGGGATAAATCATACTTTTTACCATTTTACTTTTGCTAAAATTTAATTTTATATCATTCACGTCTAATTGTGTTAGTCAGTCATTGAAATAGTTATATTTTGAATTAAGTGTTAATGTTATTATAAGGACATAGAGCAATGAACCTGGGTTCTGCACCAGACCATACTATAGACCGAGTTCCATCGAGAACTAGAGTCTGACTACTACCTTGTGGTAGCTCTGATCGGTTACCTAACTATGGGAACTCGATCACGGGAAGTTATCTCGGTGGCATACCCCTGCTGGGATAAGAAGCAACGAGTTGTGTAAATGAGAAGATTTTTATGACCCCGCACGCCTGATGAGGTTCCTCCATGATGTGACAGGGTAGTCAGCAACCACACCTAGGAGCATTTTTGAGTCAGCTGCTTACTAATTGACACGGCAGTTGACGCATCTTGCACGAGCCAAACAACAATATAAAAGGCACAAACCGCTCTCATTTGAAAGTAATCAACATTTTCTCTTTCTCT
>BRYF01000012.1:19175000-19177500 GCA_030159135.1 Actinidia polygama
GACCAATAGATTCTTTATCTTTTTTTTTCTTTCTCTTTTCTCTCACCAAATCCTTGATCCAAACAGATCCTTAGATAGTAAAAAAATAATCTCCATTATTGAAAATATAAAATATATATGCACAATAAATATGTCCAGCCAAGTCTATCTTAAGAGGGGAACACAAATTCTTGATGGGCAATTTAGAGCTATTCGATAGAAATAGTATTTTTTGAAAAATTTCGCTCGAGGAAATGGGAAGAAATTCTCATAATTATTGGTAAAAGTACAATTTTTGGAAGTTCAATTGGTGTAATTTGTTTTTAAAAAAAATTATAATGCATATATAACGATTATAAAAAATTCAAATGGAGTGGGGTCAATTCATTGCATTTTTTTTTATAATTCAGTATCCGGTCTACTAAATTGACTAATCTAAGAGATCAATCTCACTGTTCATAGGTACTTTTGAATAATTAGTTACCACATATACAGTCACCTATAGAACCCAAGAAACCAATAGATTGACTTAACTTTCCTAAATGGTTGGGTTTCAAATGCTTCACAAGAGCATGATTAAAGTTGTTAGAAATTGAAGTTAAAATGCAAGTAACCCTGTTTTTGACTTTCCAAATTAACTAACTCAATAATTGAGGCCATAAGGCACTTTAAGCCCACCCCAAGCATATGGTTGTATCATGATCTGTTTCCAAATTTTCATTCACATGTCTGTTATCCATCTAAAACTCTATTATAGACCTCAAAAGAGTAACTTTTTAGCACCCACTTGCAAACTGCTCAAGAACCACAAAAATGGTGACATCCTTGCTTTAAATAAACACTTTACAGGAAACATTTGAATGGTTGAAGAACAGAAAACCTAACCTAAGGGATTGTTTGACCGCCGGATAGCATCAGAGAGATAAGTTTTAGAGAGGATAACTTTTAACTTGGTTTGAATACTTTTTAGAATGAGTGGATAATGGTGGAGGATAAGAAAGGAAAATGTAAAATAACTAGATATAATATATAGATATACACACGGAAGAGAGAGACATTTTCTGGTAATTTTCTGTCTCGTGTCCGACTGGTCCAGCATCGTGTCTGACACGAGAAATCTGCTATCCGCCCGGATAAATTTTGGGGAGGGTGAGGGCCACCCAAAAATTATCCGCCTCTATCCGCCTGCTGGGAGAAAAGTTATCCAGGAGGCATTTCTCCATTCAAACGCCAGATAGAGGGAGAAAGAAGGGGGGAAAAAGTTATCTTGGGCCTTATCCTTCAGCCAAACAGCCCATAAGAGACATAAAACGTGTTAAATAGTTGTTAAATTTATGTGTTAGGATCTTTTGTTTCGATACTTTATGTATCATTTTCCTATTTTGTCACCATTTAAGTTATGAAACACTTCCTCCGATGTAGCGAATAGAGAATTGGGCTAACCCGTGAGCCACAGTTCCAGTTTAAATAGCCCATCTTTGTTTATACGAAATTCATGTATATATGAAATAATTGGTTATTTTACCAAAAACAGAAGGAAAAAAAATTACGGCCCCTGGTTTAGATAAAAAAAAAAGTTTTTCAAATTTAAAATGAACAGTTTATATTCACTTGAGTGTGTGGTATAACATAACTAAGTTAATGTTATGTATTATTCATTTTTACATTCGAAAATTTTTTTTTGTCCAAATTCGAGAATCGTAGAGTTTCTCTAAATGAAATAGCTAATTTTTACCCATACAATGTGATAAATGGTTTCATTACCACTAACTTTTGTTGTCTTTTTGCTTTTGTATATGTTTGCTACAAAAAACTGCAACAGCAAATAAAGCCTAAATTCACTTTCACTGCTGTATTTTCTTTTCCTCCAAAAAGGAACTAGGGAAGTGGGGGGTGAAGGAATCAAAACTTTTTCCAAATTCAAATAATATGGGCTTCTCTCAATTGGTATAAAGAGTAGGGCCTATGATAATTTCACTATGTTGTTAACCTTCAGAGTTGGTGACATCAATTTGGTGCGAATGGTAGTGACCTGGTCGTTAGAGATCTCATAAGTCTTTGATCTAGGATTTGACTTTCATTTCTATGTTGAACCAGTTCATGCGGACTTTGACCCGACTTTAATTAGATCCATCGCTTATGAATGGTGAGATTGATCCCTCTAGATTCAATATTCGGTCCAGTAGGCCTAATACTGAATTTTCAATACAAAAATTTATTTTCTTTGTAGATGAACTGCAGAAATCTCAAAATCTTTATACTATAGGGTGGTTGAAAAATTTTCTTCACAAGTTAATTTGAGTTATAACCAATTTTTTATTGAAATTATTATTTATAAAGATTTTTAGTTTTAATTGAATTCAAATTTTCCATTTTTAAAGAACCAAACTCTATAACACACAAGATTTTTCTTTTATATATTTTTTTCGTTCAACTTGACAGGTCATACAAATGTTGCAACCAGGGGCGGACGCATGGGTGACCCGCAAGAGTCACAACCCAACAAAATCCAACAGATTCT
>BRYF01000012.1:19182500-19185000 GCA_030159135.1 Actinidia polygama
TTAATGTACATAACATGTGATTATCCAAATAATCTTTAATTTTTTTTTAAACAGGGCAGGACATTATTCGACACTCTTTCATCTCATTTCTTGATCTTGTATCGATATGGAAAGGGTGAACCAAATAGGTTTGCTCAAAATCGAATCAATCATACACAAGACAATAAAGATTTACGTAGTTCGGCCAATAATATCTACATCCACGTAGAGTAATCAATACTCCACTAATCGAACAAAGAGGAAGAGTATTATAAATGAGGAGACTCACTCTCTCAGTCTTGCCTCTCACTCTCAATATTTTTTTCACAACTCACCACCACATAAATTTCAGCACCCTACCTACCAAGGGAAAGAGGTGAAAGACTTTCAATAGGATACCTAATTGTTATCATATTCTACCTAGAGATAATTCTCTTAAGAATTCTAGTTAATTCGAGAGTTTCACTATCGAGGGATGCAAATATGTAGACTGGAATTCATCCAGGTGGGTTGGACTCAACACAACCAACATATCATTTTCACATGTCCAAATTTGATATGTACGAAATTGTATTTATTTTTATGTCGAATGTTTTTTAGCAAAAATATAACTTTTAAATATAGAAACCGCATGTAGTCCACTGTGCCATATGTAGTAGATAATTAATTGAGTCTAAATCCAGAGCGTAGCCTCAAGAAATAGTCAGCAATAGAATTTCATCATTGGCTAAGCTTATGAGATTCGAACCTCATACCTTCCTTTGAACGTTCTATCAATCAAATATTTCCCATTTTAATGTTTGGACATGGATTGAAGATTTCTTTCCTTTAAAAACCTGAAGTGAAATGATTAAATCTGAACTGTTGAATTTATTAATTTTTTTTTTAATTTTTTTTTTTCTTCACTAAATCTTCAATTCAAACACAATCTAAGAGAAAGGATCAGACACAAAAATGTGGAAGTATCCATGTCTTTCGTGAAAGACATTATTCGGACATAAATACATAATCTCAGTCGTGAATCACGATTGATTGTTTGTTTGATTGAAAAGAAATATCACTAATAAAGACACTCTTTTAATTGATCGACTTGATTTGATAGAACTCAATAATGGATTAGTAGTGACACATCTATGAATATGTTGAATTGCTCATTGGAGTAAAATTGTTTGGTTGTTGTTTTCAGTTTTCAGGATCGATTTTGTGGGATAATGCTTTAGAAAATTATTTGTTAGGCGATTTTTACAACTTTTTTAATGGAAAAATTTGAAAAAAATATAACAATTTTTTTAGAAAATATTAAAAAAAATAATTTCAAATACTGAAAAATCATTTTTCGCTAAAAAAGTTTTATTTTCAAAAACAAATTCTAAAAAACTGAACTGCAAAAATGATTCTAAAAATCGAAAAACATGAATTTATATCTTTTATGTACTTTTTTTTTAAAAAAAAACTTCATATATCTCGATCAAACAAGGACAACTCGTGAAATCAATGCTTATGGCTGTGTGGTGCTGCATAACCCTTGACAAGTGATGGAATGGTGGAGTATATAATTAAATAGATAAAAGACAAGGCAACATAATTGAAAAGAGCAGATGGAGTTTTTCAATACATCACACGTGAATATCATGGATTGGATTCGTACGTTTTTTTTTTGTTGGTAAATTTCACTAATCTTCATTGTAATTGATCGAATTTCCCAGACCTCTCCTCCTTTTGAAACTAATATACAGATTCCTTTTTTCGTTAAACTGAGGCAAAACAACATTAGTTTGTGGGATAAATAACCATACTACCCTCAAACACATCTAACTTGGAGTGTTTAATTGAAATGGAAGAGAGAGAGAGAGTGAGAGTGTCCAATTGAATTGGATTTTGGGTTTTGTAGATTTTTGAGTTGTTAACGGAGGAAATGAGAGAGAGAGAAATGGTAGAGTGAGAGTGTCTAATTTAATTGGATTTTGAGTTTTGTAGATTCTTAAATTGTTAATAGAGGAAGCGGAGAGAGAAATAAACGGTAGAGTGAGAGTGAGGATGTTAACGGTTTGACGGGTATTTTTTAGCATTTAAAAGACAAAATTGGGTGACATTAGAAACTTCTATTAAGTTTCCAAACGGTTGTAAACGGAAGAACAATATGTATATTAGTTTCAAAAAGAGGAGAGGTCCATATATAAACAAACTATAATGGAGATTCACGCAATTTGATCAAATCTTGGGGGAGGTTAGTGAAATTTACCCTATTTTTTTTGGTTTCTACTTTTTTTTTTTGTATTTAGTGATTTTTTTCGTTGTTTAATCAAAATTTTATTTTTTCTTTCTTTAAAGACGAAAAAAACAATTTAGATTTTTTTTATATAAATAATTTATTTTTGTCTTTAGTGAACTTATTTTTTAATTAAATAATTTTTTTATATTTTCAGACTCTTCTCATTAAGATAAATAAAAACCATATAAAATTTTGATCAAAAAAGACAAAAAATATTCAATAATTTTTTTTTAAACCCAAACTGGATTT
>BRYF01000012.1:19235000-19237500 GCA_030159135.1 Actinidia polygama
GTACACTTAAAGTGGCATGCAAATTCCGCGAAACTAGTGTAGAATCATACTTTTTTCCTATTTTATGTATAGAATTAGAGGTGCTCCAAATTGCAAAACATTTTCTAGTAAAAAAACTTCTAATCTTCAAATATTAAAATAACCCTACTTTAGAATCATAGTAAGCAAACAGATTGCTCAAAATCATCTACCACTTGTTTGACCAATCACAAGATTACATTCGTTATGTTGAGAAAGAGAGGAGTTGAAGCAAAAAAGAGATTTCTAACATGGTAAAGCAGACACGTACGCAAAAGATAGTAGAGGTTCAATGGAGTAAAGAAGAAGAAAGGATACGACAATTTTAAAAAGGCAACCTTACATAAATTTCAAAATTTTAGGGACATAAATTAACTTTTTGAAAAGTTAGTGGGGTCCAAGGTCCTACAGGACCCTCTTTTCCGCCACTACTCTCAAATGAGATATTGAATCCATATATATTAGGCGTTGGAGTTACACTTATACAAAAGAGTTTGTATAAGTGTGTATAACTAACTGTTCTCGTGCAAATTAGGGTTTATATTTTATTACAAAAAATTAGAGCATTTAACTTAAAATCAAGTAGCAATAGATAGAATATCTCTAAATTATGTATACCAAATTTGGATGGTTTAGTTCACTACTAATACATATTGAATTCATTTGGAGGTAATAGAGAGATAGACCAGACCATAGAAATGGAAACATCCCATGAGACCACCAAGACCCGACTTGATACAATATTAGAATTACAAATTTTGAAAATGAGAAGATTGATATGTAACTATTACAGTGAGTATTGCTATAAAAGACAACATGATGAATCACGTGCTCCCAAGGAACTTTTCTCGATGATTAAACAATATTATAACAATGAGTATTGCTTTAGAATCCACTGTACAGAGGCTTACCCTTATTAGTTCTTCAATGGCAGAGAGATGGAGAGAGTTGAGAGAGAGGAAGAGATCGAGGATGGAGAACAATCTTACTGTAGATCTAGGGGAAGTTTAACGTTAAATAAACTCAAATCGATCTTGTAACTTTCCATAACCACCTGGATTTGTGTGTTTGATTCCAAACGCAAAACAAGTCAGGGTCATGCAATCATGGCAGCGCATGTGTTAGGTCCGCGACCCAACCCAATATCCAAGGCTTACAATATAAGTGAACCCAAAAAAAAAAAAAAGCCGAGAGTGGAGAACAAGAATTTTGAAATATAATATTTTAAGAAATATTGATATGGGGTGGTGGATGAAGAAAAAAGAAATCGAAAACGATACATGCGGTGGCTAGTCAGCAAGCGACGATGGCAGAGGGATGCTGGCTGGACCTACAAGACAGGAATAGTGAGAAAGACCTCCAAAACTGTCCCGCAACAGCTATTTGATAGTCAAATTAGTGATCAAAAATATATGTAGAGAGTTAGCATTTGTGAGCTAAAATTGCATACATTTGAGAAAAAAAAGTCTTGGACACGCAAACTGCCATGTTAGTGGATAGGGTGTAACTCAGAATGTGTCTGGACGCGCTGACTGTGTCTAGACAAAGTAGGCGACCGACTCAATCATTCTACTAAAACATAATTGGTAGCTAGCCTATCAAGTCATCGGCGTCTAGATCCAGATGTGCGAGCAGGTGGAAAAACTTCGCCGTACAAGTTACCCTCTAACTCTGACGTGTTATTGGGATTCCCACGAACCGTTGTGCATTGACCGAGCTCCGGTACGGACACCACACCGAGCTTACTACAGAGCGACAGCTTGCCGATGGTGTCCGTCCTAGTCCGACCGAAATTGATTCCGGATATTTTGTGCTCCTACAATTTATTAACAATTTTTCTTAACAAATTAAAAGATCCAAGCATAAAGAAACGGATTAATATCACATGGCTATAGGCCTACACGTGGAATCCAATTTGTGTTATATGCCAATGGATGCTTTGAATCCAATGCAATATGCTTCCATTTGTCAAATGCCCTCAAAACATGTAACGTAAATAATCTCCTTTTTTAATAGTGAGATGAAGATAAAGAAAAAATAAACACACGAGAGAGAGAGAGAGAGAGAGAGAGAGTGACAAAACTGCTCATGCACATGCTCGAACTGCCTTTTCTGCAATTTACAAATAATTTCAGCTTATTACCCCTTTGAGTTCCTAAAAGGGCAATCGATCAATTATTCCATGGCCATAACCATGTTTGTTAAGAATAATTCAAAAGTTCGTATGCACAGCCAAAACATATCATTAAGGTGTCGTTTTGTACAACATATCTGGTGTCTTTTTTAAGGTTTTGTCTTTCTATTTTTCAGAAGTATTTTTTAGAAATGTTTCTTGGGAAAAAAATAAGGATTTATTTTTCGCAAATGGTTCTCGAACAAAAATAAAAACAAAATTTATTGATCCTCGGAAACATATTTCTTTAAAAAAGAGCAATAAAATACCTATTTGGCGCACGTATATTTTTTTAAAAATAAAAATATT
>BRYF01000012.1:19320000-19325000 GCA_030159135.1 Actinidia polygama
TATGTGTTATGAAATATATTGTTATGAATGAATTTATTATGAATTTTATTGGTATTTGATAATTTTATGAATCTTTATAGTTTTTTTATGAATTTTGTATAAATCTTTATGGTTTTGTTTGAATTATTAAGGATATAATCCTAAAAGTTTTATAAAGAATTTGTTGTCATGTTATGAACCAAAAATTATTTTTATGAGAATTTGTGATTAAATTATATTTTAATCTAATTGACTTATAAATGATTAATTTGACCGGTCAAAAATAATAATGTGACACAATGAATACAAATAATATATTTTTTGTGAGGTGTGTATTGTCACATCTCCTTACTTTTTGTCCACATTATTGGGTAATATATACTTTAAGATGACATTACTTCATAGAACCAGGCTTCTTGGTAGTCTAAGTATTTTGCGTCTCATTTTGGACTCATTTCAATGATCTAAAACGTTTGATATTGTAAATCTCATCAAGAACTTTAATACTGTGAAATAATCACGTTTAATGGGATATAGATCAATAGTCGATCAATATCAATTTATATCAACATGAATTGATATAATCTTGTGTGTCACACATATTTATTAAACTAATATATATCGTTTTTTATCCGATTAACATAATTTTTTACAGTATTAGTTTTCACAATCAAGTCTACAATATAAATAGTTTGGGTTATCAAAATAAACCTAAAATATATCTTAAAACAGTAAAATGCTTGACTCTAAAAATATCAAATATTTTTTATTTTTAAAAATAAATTTTAAAATACTACAGTATAAAAATGATTGTAAAAAATCAACCAAACAAGCCCTTACATTTGAATCTGAAAAGTGAAAGAGGATTGGACTTCTAGAATACTTGGAAGGATGGATTTGGACTGACCAACCTTGGGACAAAGAATTTCAATTCCTCGTAGTGCGTTATGGAGACGCCCAATGAAATGTTGCCACGTCGCACGGATCATGGCAGACAATAAAAACGCCGACAGATTCATAATGCAAGTTTCCACTCTTCTTCTTCTCTCTCTAGAAGGGTCAGTGGGATGAGTGCTTTCCCTTCACCTCTACTCTTGGCCTTTCTAGAAGGGCGTGCATTATAGCTACAAATTGGGTTCGGTTCGGTGAGTTCACCCGGAATGGTCATGGGTTGGGTTGGGTTGGGTTGGGTTAGGTTGATTCGGACCGTTCGAGCATGTGTCTGTCTCGCAACTTTTAGACTGTTGGATACGAGTTGGACAGCCACGCGAAGCCTAGCTCGTTTTCTCAACCTGACCCATTTGAGCTCGAAGCTTAGTTCGTTCGGCCCGCCTGACCATCTCAGACTGCGAGTCTGATCAAGACTGGGCCGCTTGACTAGTCCGTGTTATGATAATGACATTGTTATAAATAAATGTCGTGTTCATGTTTTTTTTTTTTAAATGTGAAAGACTAACAAAGATACATCATTGTATAAGAATTTTCTATTTGTATATTATTTGTTGGACAAAAATGATTATATGGTTAAGAATATAGGTAGCCCTTAGGTAGATTTTGGGTGGGACAAAACACCATGCTACTATGGTGGTGGTAGCCATTCAGATCGTACTGATGGTGTTTCAACCGTTGGATCAGAAAGACTTCTCAATAAATTATTTAAAAAATAAATAAATAGATTGATCAAAGAATAGTAGTCACATAGTTGGTTATTGATCTATTATCAAAATCATAATTTCTATTTATTATTTTTAAAAAAATAATAATAATCAATGATATAATTATTAATGTTTGATCATTTTTTTTTAATATATAATTTTTTTTCTTGACAAGACATACCAAATAAACTATTAAAATCACATCAATTAGTTCATGGTGGGCTCCATATGCCCAATCTCCACTTCGTCGTAGGAATGGCAATTTCATACGCCAATTGAAATGGGAATATTAAGTTGATCTACTAACCCAAAAAGAAAATATTAAGTTGAGGTGGTGCTCTTACCAAACCAAACCATTGTGATTGTAATATATATATAAATTAGTAATCGTCCATGTCTATGGGCACTATGTCCCTCCAAAAAATCACATTTTAGACGTACTCGTTAAAGTTTTATAACCTAAAAAGCAGATAAAATATAAATGTTAGATATGAGATACATTGTATGTATATACGAAGAGAGACATTACTACAAAATAGAGAATAAATTAAAAAAGTATAATAATTTTAAAAAAGTGTTGTTAGTTTGACAGAAATGAGAAAAAATAAAAGGGTGTTTTAGTTTTTTTTGTAGATTTCACTAAAAAATTGATCCAATGTATAAAAAATATGTCTAGCTTTAGAGGTTTTTGGCCATTAAATAAGAACATACGTAAGCCTCACACTTTTGAGAATAATGAACTGATATTTTTGGGAGAAAAAAAATAATCTCAGGTGAAATCTCAACCGTTGGATTAACTCAAATAGATTTCAACAGTAAATAGTATAAGATAATATTAGATTAAAAAAAAATTGTATTTTATATTATAAATAAAATAAAGTAAATGTAAAAGTTATACGAGGAAGGGGGTTATAAGGGAAATTTAATAAATTATGATGGGTTTCAAATCTTGACGTTGACTACCACTATTTCCTAAAACAAAGAGTGATAATTTTTGGTTCATTTTCTCTTTGACTTGTAAATTCCACTAGTATTGTAATTTTCTATTGCTTCTCTCTTACTTTCTATGCAAAAGAAAAGCAAAAATTAGATTACAATGTTGTTAAAAAGGTAAAACACAAAGGCGTGGTTGGTTGGTTGAAACGAGAGTTTGAAATGCGTCGATAATTCTAAAGAAATATTTATTTGACTGTTTCCAAAATGCATATATTCATTATCAAAGTACGTACTCACCCATCATCAACCACCATAGCCTTTACCCGCCACTCGCAGTGCCACCGGCGTCCAACACTACCTAAAATTACCCATAAACAATTCCTATGCATAACCAAACATTGAAAATTTATTTCCAACTCATGCTTGCTTTTATTTTATTTCTAGCCAATTTCATCTTAGCAAATCAAATTGAGCCTAAGAGTCTGTTTTTGGATTATGTCTTTCTGAAGGAATTTATCAAGAAAAGGAAACTAAAGGAAGTACACATATCCTCAATTACACGTAGATTTATTTTGAAAAACTTTCAAAATGTTTCTTGCATATATTGAAATGAATGGCTTGAAAAAAAAAATCATTTCCATGCTTTTTAGCGAAAATATAAAATATTTGATGACAACATCTAATATAAAATACAGAAAAAGGTAGTATATACTCACTATTCATCTGCCAGGCTTAACATAAAATATTTCCCATTATTTTTTAGAAATTCTTTAATATTTGTCAACTGAATTAATATAATCGAGGAATGATCTAACTTTTAGATACATTACAAGAAGTTAGATATATTTCTTTTTCTTCTACTTTTTTTTAATATTTTTATTTTATAAGAGAAAATATTTAATTTGTCTGCTTTGTTTTTCACTCACCATATATATATATATTATATACACACACACTGATCAAGATAATGTGACAAGATGAAAAACTTAGTCAAACTGATACTTGTTAGAATAAACATATGTAATAAGATATTTATGACAACGTTAGCTATGTAATAATTGAAATAACCTACTCCATTTGTTTATCGAGTTTGGTATAGGTGTTGTATTTAAAAAGCACAATATCATGCTGCCCGTGATCTTAATTATGTGATCAAAATTTTTTATTTTGTAAGGCTTTCCGAATGTAAAAATTCGAATTGATTAGACATTGAAAACAGTATGATCGGACCATATTTGTGTTACAGCTTACCCTCAAATTTACACTAGTCGTTCATTTCTTTTTAACACAAGTATAATATGATCATGTAGCTACAAATGTCTAATTAATTTAATTTTTTTGTGTAGGCGATATATTCGTGATCAATCAATCCAACATGAATGGTTCTAATAATGTAGTTAAACCTGAAAGGGAGCCCAAATGATGCATGCAACACCGTGTTATGCCTTTTGAGGGTAACAATTTGATTGGGTATTTGCAGTCATATGATTGAATCATATTTGTATTATTACATCTTATTCTCAAATTATACTTGTCGTTCATGTTTCTTTCAGAATAATTATAATTTGATAATGTGGCTACAAATATCCGATTTAACTTTAATTTTCTTATGAATAACTTACTCGTCGAGTCTTATAATATGAGAGGTTCCGATCGTATAATTAAACCTAATAGAGCCCAAATGATGCGGATACCATGGTATTATGTCTTTTGGACACATCAAGGACCCAAACTCTTCTTTTTATCTATATAGTAAGTTAAGATATATATAACTATCATATATATAATTATATACGGATAAGGATGTTGTTTATAGTGTATATATTGTATTGCTTATGTAGTTGTCTGTTAGGAGTATATCTTTTACAATGGCTACTTTCAATTAATTCAATGAATTTATACATGAGGAACTGTTCCCATGTACCTTTCACTAGATGAGGTTGAGGCAATTGGCACTTCAATGAGGACATACCTCTTGCCTGCCCCAAGCGGCAAACCAATAGTTTATCACTCATATTACCATGGGAAAAACACAAATAGAATAGGAAAAAAATCCTTAGAAACAATAAGCACACACAAGTAGGGATGGCAATTCTATCTAAATTCGAGAGTCCCGGCCAAACTGCAAATTTGGTTATGCGTTTACCCGATTTTTCGTTCGATGGAGGCGGGTATGATGGAAGGAATAAAATATTGGTCGGATAAGATTTGACTACCTCTATACCTGAATACCCAAACTCTCTCTCTATATCTATCTATCTATCTATCTATATATATATATATATCATGAAAATAGATAGGATGATGAAGAATGTGATGTATAAACTTAGTTAAATTTGTATTTTTTATATTAAGATGTGATGTATGAACTAGATTAAAAATGATTTGTAATACAAGTATGGAGAGAAGTCATTGGTAGGGATGGCATCG
>BRYF01000012.1:19335000-19340000 GCA_030159135.1 Actinidia polygama
TTTATTTCGTTAACCCCAAGTAGATAAAAATTAACAAATTATTTAAATTGTTATCGAATTAAAATTACATAATTTGATTTATTACAAATTTATAAGATTTAATTTGTTTTCATTATTCAATTCTGAGATCTTTTTACGTAATTTCTCCAAAAACAAAAAAGTGAACAAATAAAATAAGTTGAAGAGAGTATACTGAATCTTCATCTCTCTTTGTTTTGTGTTTCCCATATATATATATATATACTGAATCTTCATCCCTCTTTGTTTTGTGTTATATATATATATGGGAAACACAAAACAAAGAGAGATGAAGATTCATATATATATGGGAAACACAAAACAAAGAGAGATGAAGATTCAGTATACTCTCTTCAACTTATGGTCATATCATAGAATATATATATATATAGATAGATAGATAGATAGATAGAGAGAGAGAGAGAGATAGAGAGAGAGAGTAGCGCGGAAGAATTATTAATATACAGAAATTTTATTGAAGATAGATGGAGATGAAGATATAATGAGAAAGAGAGAAAGAGAGAGAGTTTAAAACTTAGTTTGTCTTATAAGGGGAAGGCAATCCCTTATTTATAGAGGAAACATATCATCTTTATATCAAAACGTGGCAGACAACATAATACCACTTTAAGAAAGAAAAGAAAGAAAGTAGCTGGCATACAGACCTAAAGCCAACTTTTAAAAAAGAAAAGAAAACTTTTATTTTTGAGTTATATATAACTTATTAGCTTTATTTTTTAAAGCCATAATAGAATTATTATTTATAATAATTTCAGTTTGATAACTAAAATAATATAAAGAATATTCTTATTTTTTAAAAGATAATTATTTCTTTGTTCTAAAATATCTATTTCTCGTAAAATAATTTTTAATTTCTTAATATTTTTGTCACTAATCATTATGACCTTGAAGAAATTCCTGGTAAGGAAATCAGGAAGAGAATTAGATTCTTCTTTAATATAATCAATATCAATATCAAAATCAAAAGAAGATAACTCTGCTGGCCAACTTATAAATATTTGTTTAGAGGCAAGGTTCTTTATATCTTTTTTCAAAATTTATTTAACTGCAAAACAATCAACTCTTAATATGAAAGTCTGATTTAATAAATCATTTTGAAATTTAGAAATGCATTTCACAACAGATAACATTTCTTTTTTAATTGTAGAATAATTAGTTTGTGAAGATTTTCACATTCCTGAGGTAAAACGAATAAGCTCTTCCTTTTTAGAATCAGGATTTATTTATTTTAAAATACCTCCATAACCAATATTAGAAGCATCAGTCTCTACGACCTTCTTCCAATTGTTTTTTGTAAGAGATAAGCAAGGAAGCTGTTTAACTTTTAACTTAATTTTCTGAATAACCTTTATGCTCTTCTGTCCATGGAGATGGATCTTTTTTCAATCTTAAATATAAGATTGCAGCATCTTTTTAGGAATAGGATATCTAATCCATTTTAAAATAAAATTTAATGGCTTATAATTTATAACAAGCCTGGGAACCCCTCGTTCATTCTCAGCTGGTTTATTAACGTAAAAAGTTGTACAACTTCAAGGAGAAGTACTTTTTCTTATTAGCTTTTTTTTTTCCAATAATATTTGGATTTCTTTCTGACTTAGATCTAAATAATCTTTTTTCATTTGTGCAGATCTCGCCTTTGTAGGAAAAACCTGTTATCAAAGTCAGTTTCATACGGAAGAGAAACAATATGCTTCTTTCTATCCCAAAAAGCATTGGAGAAATCAGTAAAAACTTAATTATGAAATTGTTGTAACAAATTATTAATTTTATTTTTTATAAAAATATTCTGTAATTGGTTTTCAATTGAAATACTAAAGATTTCCTTTTGTAAGAAACATATTTGTTGTTCTTTCAAAACTATTTGATCATTAACCCTATTTATAATCTTATAATTGGGTTCAGATATGAATTTGAAACAATTAGTTGATTCTCTAAAGTAGTATATATTTCTGTAGAATCTACTTTATCAATAGGCATAATTCTAGATAAGAAAGGAGTACCTAATATAATTTCCGGTGATTGTAAATCTTTTACTAATATAAAAGATGTATCTATACATATTCCACTACTGCATATCTGCACTTTATTAAGTTTGTATTTTACTTTCATAGTTCTACCACTAGCATTAGATAATCTTTGGGTAGTTTTCTCAAAATATTGAGTATGAACTAATCTTTCATGAATACAATTCATATCAGCTCCACTATCAACTAGTGCTATAGCATTTTCAATAGTAAATTCATTATGAATTACTAAATTTATCCTAATATACCATTTTTAATATGGTATATGATTTATAGTTAATATATTAGGAAGGTTTTCCAACGGAGATTCTTCTTCTTTTTCCTTTCCTTTAGATGACATATCATCTAATTTGGAATTTGTAATTTGAGAAAAATTATTTAACTGAAAATTGAGATTGTAATATCTCCTATCATTTTCAGCTTGTTTTTCCTTAAGCTTTTTTAATCTCTAATTTGATATTATTAACTTCCATTCTTAAATCTTTAATATCAACTGGTTTATCATTAACCTCTTTTAATTCCATTCTTTTAAAAACTTCATTTAAGGAATATCCTGAAGTTTCAATAATACCTTGGTCATTTATATTGTATTTAGAATTATTAATTCTACTTTCTTCTTCCTGAATATAGGATTCAAGCATCTTTCTTTTAAGATTATCATCAGAAATTTGTTCTATCATATTTAAAATTTCTGTCTGATTATCAGTTAACACATTAATACTAAGGTTATTAACCTTTTCTAATGCTTTTAATGAATTATTTGAAGTAGAGCATCCACAATTATTATAAATGTCTCTATCTTCTTCATTACTAGAAGAACTATCATAATCTTCTATTTTATTTAATTCATCTCCAGAAGATATTTCTGATTCTGACTCAGACTCAGATGAATTACTTTTAATTAGTAATTTTAATAATTTAGACTTTAAGTCTTCTTCTATTTTCAGGTTCTTAATTTTTTCTTTCATTTTACATTTAGTAGAATAATGACTTGGTCTTTCACATTTATAATAAATAATTTTCTTCTTACTAGATCCTTCCCTATGGGGTTTTTTATAAGAAGATTTTTTCTTATTTTTCTTATATTCTATAGAAGGTTTATCTTTATAATCCTTCTTATGACTTTTATATTTCCCTTTTTTATGATATTTTTTAGAAATATATTTTCTATCTTCTTTATCTCCTTTATGAGATTTATTTGGATATGCTATAGGAATATCTACAGCAAACTGATCACAAAATTGATCTAATTCTTTCTTACTTGCCAATACAATACAGAGTTTTAACTCTTCTTGGATGACCGCAGCTATTAAATTACCATAAGTGTAATTATCATAATTAATAGCAACATTGTCACCTTTTAAATGTTGTCTTACCTTTTCAACAAATAAGCTAGGTAAGCCATCTATAAATTTAGATTTCCAATAACCAGAGTTAGTATCCATTCTGCCCATAACTTTGGCTAGGACAACATCTTTATACCATCTAAAATGAGCTAAAGAAGCACATCTTAGATTTTGTAACAGATATCTGTGACTTTTAGTATTATTCCGAATAGATCCAACAAAATGATATATTATTGCTGTAATTAGGGTATAGACCATGTCAGGCTTGACTGTCTCCTGACCTAAATCATCCCTTTCAGTTTTTACAGCTTCTAATATTTCTAGCCTTTGATCTCGGTGGAGATAATTATCCCACCACCCTCTTAAGGTTCCAATAAAACCACATATGATCATAAGGACAATTTCCTTTTCTGCATTACCATTAGTATTACAAGCGGTAGAATACATCATTATTTGATGCATTAAGCCCATAATTTGATATTCATTCAAACCATCAATATTCCAGCAATATACCTGACCACCAGAATAACTAGTTTGAAGTTGCATATGATTCTCTTCAAATACTAAATCTTGTGGAGTAGATCTAGGGTAGTAATGTCTACCGAATCCTATCACACTTGCATGATATTTATTTTTATATTCTATCTCGTTTATATCAAGATTTTTGAACATATCTTCTAAGTTATCTATGTTTTCAATATCTGATAAATATTCAGATGGTTGATTTTTAATCATATTAATACTTAAACATTTCATTTTATATTGTAATTCTTTTAAGAATTCATTATATTTAATATTATCCCTAAAATTAAAGTTATGAATCTTTATAGGAGGTTTTATATTAACATGTTCAATATTTATAACAGAAGATTTTATTTCTTCTGTCTTATCTTCTATAACTATTTGTTGAACTTTATTTTCAACTCTAGATAACTGTTGACTTATAGTTTGCAGATTTAGGTTTGTAAAATTATTTTGCTTCATAATTATACTACTTTCTTTATCTCCAATTGGGAGGATAAAAGCAGTAGCTTCAAAAATATAAGGTTCCCCTTAACTATTAGAACCATATTCCATCATCAAAGAGGCAGTAAGAGGATGAATAGATTGTATTTCTCTATTATCCATCGTTTTTCAGGTTTGATTATAATTTCTTATAACCCTTATAATATTTTCCTAGTTATTATAATTATTATTATAAAAATGATATTTTTTTATAAACCATTTTGGGAAAGGTAATAACCTTTTAATCTTTTGTAATTCTTCATAGAATTCTTGTTTAAAATAATCAAAAGTTGCTTGATTATAGGTAGATTTATACCAATTAATAAAACCTTCATATTGAGGTTCTTTTATTTTAATTCTCATATAATCTCTTAATATATCGTGGTATTCACCTTCCATATTAAAAATTTCTTTAATCATAAAGAAAAATTTATTTCGCTTGCAAAAGGCATATTCTGTTGTTCTCTATAAACTCCATGTGGAATTTTATTAGATGATATTCTTACTCCTTCAACCGGAATTTCAGGGTTTCTATTTTTAAAGGAAGCATTATCTTCTACTTCAATATCATCATCAATGGGAT
>BRYF01000012.1:19365000-19367500 GCA_030159135.1 Actinidia polygama
AGGAGGCTTCGAATGGGTAGGTCCATCACCCGTAGAGAAAGACACAAAAGCGATATTTGCTAACAGGTAACCGCAAAATGCTGCATTGGCAGTGATAGGAGGAAGAATTTTTTTAGATTTTCCCCATCATTAACATTTTACCGATTTGCAACTGTTGATTGTACTCGGGGGTTGAATTTAGTGCTTACACTTGATGCTGCTTGTAACAGAAACACAGCAAGCAAAAGGATGGTACCATCGCATACGTTTTAAAAGACAATTTTTAGAATCCCTACATGTATAAGAGGAAAGAATACAAATCTTTATAGCAGTTCCTAGGTGAATTTTATTGTTTGGTTCGCCTTTGCTCCTACAACAAGTGCTAATACGCCTGTTGTTGGGGAAGATTCAAAAGATTTGTCAAGGCAACAAAATTTCACTTGAAGTAGCAATGCATATGCTAGCAATTGTGGTTAGGCGCATGGCCAGGGTTCTTTCCCAATTTATTCCCAACCGCACAATGGGTGAAGATCTTGAAACACGTGAATCTCGAGGCACAATCGTGCGACCGAGAATGTGCAAGGAAATGCGACTAGGAATGCCTTATAGAATATGGGATACACATTTTTGGATACAGAGCAAGTCCAATGTCATATTTAGAGACTCGTTAAAACAAATGAAGAACCTTCTCCACATCAACTTTCCAATATTCACTCTTACTACAATCAAAAATGATAGATACACACTTATTTTTTGTACACATTTAGACACACTCTCTCACAAACACAGTGAGGTCCGTCTTAATTAGGGTTTTCTAGTCTGGGTGTGTACAAAAAGTGTGTGTACCTATCATGGTTGTGCTACAATATGTATAACTTTCAAATTATAAATCTAATCTTTATAGAATTGGCCATTAAAAAGATATTCAAGTTGGTTCAAGATATGATTTACTTTAATTTTGTATTTACATATCCTTTTTAAAAATAAAATTAATCACGGGCATCCAACTAGATAATGATGTAAATAGTAACAAAGGCCAAATTAGGCTAGCTAAATCAACACACTTTCGAGTTAATTTAGCTATATTTGTTGGCAAGAATTTTTGTTTTAAATAAACTCTTTTCATTAGTTAATTAAACTTTTATACTATTTTTGGTTTTTATAGACGAGAGTTATCTGAAAAAAATGTAAAAATGTAATTAGATTAAAACATTCATTTTTTTTAACATATTATTCATTTTTTAACCAAAAATATTTTTGAGAAATTGAAGGCATTTTTTTTTAAAATCTAAAAATTGCTTCTTCTTTTTTTGTTGAAGATTTTTATTAAATAAGTTTCCCAAATTATCAATCAAATAAACCAAACGAAAGCTATATGAATCATTTTATGGCATTGAGTTCGATCAAAGACACCATCAATTTAATTTTTTCTTTAAAACTATGGTATAAAACTGATTTTGAAAACAAACCCAATCATTCATTGCACTTAAATTTGATGGGAAGAATTGGCGAAAAGATCTCTCCAATATTTTTTATCAAACTTGTATCAAATCAATGAAGAAAAAAATCCGCATCAAATCAAGGGTGAATCAAATCTTTCATTAAATCTACTCTTTACTAAAATTTGGGGTAAGGATTGGAGCGAGTTTTCTTTAGTAAAAAGTGGTTAAAAAGAGGTTTTAGGGATAAGTTGAGAATTTTGCGAGAAAAAATCAAAAAAGAGAGCCAAGGATTGGAATCAACCTAAAATGTACTCATTTGATGAGAAAACAGAGCAAGGATTGGAGATGTCATGAATATACGAATTATTATTAGTTGTTGTTGTTGTTTTGATGAATTTACATGTGCAGATGATGTCTTTGAATCTCATGGGTCGACAGGCCGTGCTCTCCTTCAAGCCAAAACAGGTTTATTCCCCTGTCTCTTTGAATGGTTGTCGAGAACATGTAGGAAAAGGAATGACAATTTTGGAAACTTGTGTTATATTAATCTTCTAGCATATCATTGATGTGTGAGAAAGGGAGAAAAAATGACCACTCGTTGAGTGCAGACCCCTTTTTAACTTGCCAAAAAGAAACCCAAAAACTTTGTCATGGCATTAGGAGACCCCTTTTTATTTTTGAAAAAAAAAACTGATAAAGCCTGTATTGTTCTGTTCATTGTTTCTACGTTTTTTTCATGCAAGTGTGAGTTCCTCAAAGGTCATATATTCACAATTCTCCATCGTAGAGTATGTATTTCATTTATTGGAACAGACGAAAGAATGTAATTACCTATTCATTTGTGCTACACAGCATTCACTATATCTGTATTTATCACCACAAAATCAAAGTTCATTTCCTTCCAATCTCTCCCTCTCTCAAACACACACACTGGCGTGTATTACTTTTGACAACTTCTATGGACGGACTGGGGAAAATTAGTGGGTCATATTAACTGTAAGAGAATAAAATGGACAACTATAAGTTTTTGTGTTGCAGCTAAGACATTGCTGGTTGATTGGTTGCAGTCATCCTCGTCG
>BRYF01000012.1:19515000-19517500 GCA_030159135.1 Actinidia polygama
ATGATTGTTTAGTTACATATATTGAAAAGAATGTATTTGATAGTATTGACAATGAACTTACTAAGCAACGATTTCAGAATATGAAATCTCGTCGAAAACAATTGTAAAATTTATGCAGTTGCATATATTTTTGTTAAAATAATAGTATCAGTATATGAAAATCATCTTTTGTTTATGATTTGAGAAGTTCAAATTAGCTTGTCAATTTATTGAAAATAGGTAATGGATATTGTTGGAGTAAATTTTTGAATTTATAGAATGTATATTTTGGAATGACACTCCTAACAAAAATTACTAGAGTCGCCATTGGTTTTAACAGTTGTTTTTATTACATTCATAATCATTATTAAAGATCATCTTAATTTATATATGGTGGGAGAGAGAAAGTATTTTATTTCTGTGCTTCTGAGAGAGAGAGAGAGAGAGAGAGAGTGCACAGGCTGTCGGGAGAGTAGGATGTTGGTAGAAATAATATCGAAAAAACTATTGCCTTCTTACGAGGGCATTGCACATGCCTATAAAAATATGATAACGAAAATAGAATCGTATGATTAACTGTAAATGTTTAAATAACTCGATATTTTGTAGAAATAATTTTCATGGCGATCTTTATAAATTTAGCCGTTTAAATCCCATCAGGGTTCCCGAGTAGGTTCTGCTCAGAACATAGCGTTTTTTTTTTAAATTTTTATATAACTCGATATTTCAGCACAATAACCGATAAATTCGGAACCAATCCAACCCTCTTCTAGTGGCCTAGACACCAACATTAGATTGGAATTCGCAACTCCAATAAATATGCCAAAATTGCCTATAACCTATGTTTTTTATATTTTCAGAGAATGACACCCGTGGTAATGAATGATCAAAGGACATCAATTTAGACTTTGGACCAAAAAGTTTTACTGTACAATACTTGAATGAATGGCCATGACCTTTATTCTTTTGCTTGGCTTGAGTTTCAAGGGTTAATTTTATGTGAATCGTTGCTTTTTTGGGTTGCCTTCCTCTTTTTGCACTTTCCAACCCTGTAGATTCCTTCAAAAGAATCATTCCAGAAGAAAATGTTGTCCTCATGAGTCTCTCAATATCTAAGTCATTGTACTGATTAATCCAGGAATTAATTTCACAATCCCCAAGTGAGCAATACATTTAAAGACCTGCATGAACTGGCTCAATACATGAATTGATAGTACGTAGGTGGAAGTCGAATTCTAAACCAAATGCTTCATGAAATTTCTAGTGATCAGGTGACCACCACTCACACTAACCCTTAAGGTTTTGATGAGTCTTGATTTGCAAAAGAGAAAAGATACTCACACATTATTAAACAACATATACAAATTCTTTCACGTGGGGTGTGTGAGATTCAACTCCAAGTTGTGGACTGCACACACCTCGTGTAGGGATGGAGTCAAGATTTTAGGTCAAGAGGGGTTAAAGTATAAAAAAATTGATATATTTCAGGGGAGCTAAAGTATAAAAACAAAATTCTAGTGTAACTTTTATAATTTTTAGGAAGTCAGGGGGCTACAGCCCCTTCTAGGCTCTGCCTAGCACCACCATTGACCTCGTGGAAGAGTTTGTACAAATATGTGTTTAAATGTGCGTTAGTAGCATAATTGTTTTTCAGGATAAGCTGCATTTTATCCCCTCAAAGTATTGAGTGATTCTCACTTTGCCCCTAACTCATAAACAATCAACCTCGACATCTAACGTTCGTCTACAAAATAAATAAAAAATTCCAATTAAGTTGTCACATGTTGACCTGACCTAGATCCAAGGGCAACCCATGTTAACGTTATAGAAAATGTCGAACTTCGATTTTGTCTTCTACCTTGTTCGATCTCTAAATCTCTTTCTTCCTCCACCACCCTCTCTTTTCGTTTTCTATGAGTTTGTAAGACAAAAAAAAATTAAATTTGGATATTTTCTATGATGTTAACATGGGTTGCCTGTGGATCTGAATCGGGTCAATACTTGGCTTGCCAATTTTAATTCACTTTCATAGATGGATCTTGAATGTTGGGATTGATTGCAAAGTTTTATAAAGTTGAGGATGCAAAATAGAAAAAATATTAGTTAGGGGGCTTTCAATTTCAATTGTGTCAATTATTTCCTTACACTCTAGGTCATGTGTTAATGTTCCTCTTTTGTTCAAGTGCCGTTCAATTAAAAGCTACATGGCCTCTTTATGTTACTTTACAAAAAATAAATAGAAGTTTCACATTGACACTTGACTTAAGTGATGTAATTGCAAAATAAGGATGTAAAGTAAAATTTTGATAAAAATATAAAAATATGAAGTATAATTTGCTAAAAAAGGCCCCGTTGGCATAGCTTCTTTTCAGATTTTTTAACTGTTTTTGTTTTTATTTTTATTTATTTTTTATTTCTTAGTGTTTTTTTTAAATTAAAATTTATATTATTCGATTCCTCTTAACTATAAGAGTTTAAAAAATATAAAAAAATCATCTAATTTGAAAAAAAATTCATTAAA
>BRYF01000012.1:19550000-19552500 GCA_030159135.1 Actinidia polygama
GTATAAAATTTTGATAAAAAAATAATTAAAAATTAAAAAACACAAAAATCAAAACATTTAAAACTCTGAAGAAAAAAAACTAGCACTTCTAGTCTTTCAAAGGCTAGCATGTTGCTAAGTTACTTATTTATGGATATTTCTTATACATGGTCTCGTATTTTTATTTGGAGTACTGTTATGGTCCTAGAATTTAGCTCTAGAAAAGTATATAGAATTCAAATTGCGTGTAAATTCACTTGATTACGTGAGATTCATACACTCAAATGAATCTAAATCATTCATTTCGAATTCTGAATTTTTTTCCTAAATTCCAATTCTGAGACCGTAATATATCTCAGTTATTTCTGGTCAATAACTTTAGAGATGGCATGAGCCTTTTATAATCACTCATCAATTTGAAATTTAGATGTCGCTTCTTAGCACAAATCACGATTATGTGTCTAATTTTCATTAAAAAAATCATTGTTTTGTGAAAATTGGAAACAAAAACAAACTAGTGTTTGTTAGTAATCTTCGAAAATACGTCCACATCACCATTCAATATTTATTGGCTCACTTTTTGGAAATATTGGCCAAAGCACCAATGGATTAGTGGATTTATTAGAATAAGTGCTCTACTACTAGTAGAAGCACCTAATCAATAAGAGAATAGTTAATTACCCCATCCACCCACCCACAAAAAAAGAGTAAGTTTCACTATTGGTCTCTTAGTTTATTCAAAGTTTTTACTTTGGTTCCTATAGTTTTAATTTGAGTAATGAGGACACTATAGTTATAATCTGGTTTTAATTTAGTCTTTTCATAAATACCCGTTAACAATTTGGACAAAAAATAAAGTACATGAAAACTAACATAGCCACTTTTAAAAAACCAAAGTCAAATTACAAGAATCAATGGCAGTAAAATTATACTCAAAAAATAGCCATGTGATCCACATATTTAACGATTATTGGCATGGGAACTATATTGGAACTAAATTGAAATTGCAGGATTTTAATTATTAGAATTAACTTTTGTCAAATTATTGGGACAAATGATAAAAAACATCGTATTCTAAATAAAATCCGACATATTTTGCCATGTCTAATCGTTACTCTTTTTTTTTCATTAGATTTGTGTAAAAAAATTGGAAAAAGTTTTTTTTTTAATATGGCGCATTTAATCGTTACTCTTTTTCTTTTGTCACAAAATATTTTGAAAAAATCTCTAATTTGTCCCCAAAACCTATTCTAATCATTTTCGTGAAATAAATCTCGTCCTCGCTCATTTTGAAATTTCATCAAATTTACCTAAAAATCTGACCATCTGAAATTGTTGAAAGATTTAGTTCATCCTAACTGAGTCTCTAAAACTTTTGGGTCTCCATTGATTTGATAAAAATATGATAGGACTCTTGATCTCTAGTACCTTTTTTCTTCTCATTATAGTATCAATTAAACTATAAAGAAAAATGAAAAACAATTACTCTAGAATATTCGTGTGTATATCTAATGATTCGTACACACCCAAATTAGAATTTTTAAAAAAATGTGAAAACCCTAATTAATGCGGGTTCCACTTATTTTGTAAGAGGATAAAAATATATATATCTTGTACACGTCCAAAAATAAGTATGTACCTGTCACTACTCTTAAGTTTAGTGAGGCATCTGACAATAGAGAAAGTATCTTATCAAACAAGTATTCCACATCCTTAGTGCTGTGGTGTCTCATTCCATATGTAGGAAGGGGCCAAATAATAGTTTTACAATAGAGTATCTCAGCCTAATTTAATTGGATTCGAAAAATATTAATTTGTGACCCTTGAAATTAATAATTGGGTAAATTGACAATAACCTTATGAAGACTTGAATTAGTGAACTATTGAATACAAAGACAAAATCTTTACCGGACGATTGAGTTACACTTGAGAGTTATACAAAAAAAATAAAAATAAATTCAAATACACACTTTAGGGAAGGAGGGGGATAAAGGGTGAAAGGGAAAAAGAAAAGTGAAAAGTGGTTAGTGGTGGGTAGGTAGTGGATGCTATAGGACCTGATTTATCTGAAGTTGAGCTTTCAATTGCTCAATAACACTATAAAAAAAATATGTTGATTGAACACTGTTTAGTATCATTTTTGTGCTATTTTATAACTTAATAAATGAATGTGATATATATGATTATACCAATTATCTTGATATAAATTGATATCGAATTATAATTGATTTATGTCTAATCAACTTGATTTTTTTGCAAAATTATAGTTCTTTATAAGATTTACGATATCAATGTTTTGAATCAAAATGACCTAAAAAGAAGCCCAAAATACTTAAACTTCACCCGTGCAGTCCAAAACCCAATTTCAGATAAGCGCCGTCACTTCATATATATATATATATATATATATTATGACTATCAAATGAAGTTGGAAATGTGTGAGATTGAGTGACATAAAGTGAAAATGTTATTTTCATAA
Source organism: Actinidia polygama (assembly GCA_030159135.1). Taxonomy (NCBI): domain Eukaryota; kingdom Viridiplantae; phylum Streptophyta; class Magnoliopsida; order Ericales; family Actinidiaceae; genus Actinidia; species Actinidia polygama. The sequence continues at coordinate 19,552,459 of BRYF01000012.1, forward strand.
TTAAGTTGCTAGGTCTTTCATTTGATGGAATTCTAGGTGTCA
>BRYF01000012.1:19597500-19600000 GCA_030159135.1 Actinidia polygama
TATTTTATTAATTAATCTTTTGACTTCATGATTTATTTAATGCATAATCAATTATGTTATATAGGATCATAGATCACGGGATGGCTCAATGCCTCATTCCCAAATCCCACCTTTCTTGCCATATAAGGATGTGCCTTTCCTATTAGACTACATGTTCATCATTCAAAACAAACATCTCATTGCTTTAAGCCTAAAATTTTCATATTTATAATATATCTTTAATATCTAATGCATAGATTTATTTATATTTTTTTTGGTCTTTTGAAAATTAAGAAAGAATCTTTATTCAATTGTTTCGCCATTCAGAGAAAGGCCATTCTGATTCAACATTGAACATCTCCTTTCTTCTCTAGTTCATGAATTATCACTGTTCTCTCTCTCTCTCTCTCTCTCTCTCTCTCTCTCTTCATCTTCTCTCTCTTACAACTTCCCTGTCCCCCCTCTCAACCAAACTATCCTGATTTCAAGTCAAAATGCTCAAATTCACCCAATTTCTTGGCTACTGGGAACAAATTCACATGCAGTTGTGGTTGTCAGAGTGGCATGACAGCATGATCATCATTGTTGGCACCCTCCACAGAGCAGCAGTAGCAGCAGCCAGTACTGGTCTGCGGCAGCAAGGTCACAATGTCAGAACCACCCGCAGGTCAAGATGGGCGGGTCGAAACTCTCGTTGGTCTGTGCCATATCCAGCAAGGTTATAGTTCCTCGCCCTCAGCTAGTGATGGTGAGTGCCTCTCCTCACTCATCCAAGAGCGTAACAGCACCCAAACCTAAGGATACTGCCCCTTGCCACAATCAACCAATCTACAGACAAGCTCGTCCCAACGCCACCATCGTACAAACATATACACATCATGATCCTCCCAACCCAACAAACACGCACACAACGGATACCCATTCACCATTACTGTCACTCAGTGACATCCAAATTCTGTGAAAATTTGGGCAGAAGCAGAAGTTGAGATCCCTTTGGCACTATGAGAAATCAATGTTACAAATTACACATAAACCATGGACTTAATGACCCATTCATCAACCCTTCTCCTAACAACAGCTCGCTCCAAACTACGAACTTATGCAAGCATACTTAATCAAAACCTCTTTCAATTCACTCCTGTTGTGGTAGCATGATATTTGTCAAACAAGCTCTAGTTTTCTCTAATATGTCTGTATTAGGGCTTTAGTTTGTTTTTCTCTATTTTGTGTGTGTGCGTGCGCATTTGACAGGTTTTTTATTGTGAGTATATTATTATTGTCTCTTGTCACGACTTTGCCTTTGCACAATTGTGGTAATGGGTTGCAGACTTTACCCTCACCTGGGTGGGTTGTGTTGTTGAGCCAACCCTTGACAAGTCTCACCATTTTATTTGCATAAATGTGCTCTGGTGTCTCACAGAGAAAGGTATGTAGGCACTTCCATTTCTAGTTCTGAATTATTTGACCACTATCGAACCAATTCAACAAACATTAGAAACTTCAAGGATAGAATTGACACAATTGGTACTTTGGGGACTAAAGTGAAGCTGAATGTTATAGGCGATTACTATGTTTTAGACTGAGGCCAATGTTTAACCAGAGTACAATAAAATGAATTCAAGAACAATCCCTCTCCTCATCTTGAATACCATGCACAGATTATTGTTCAAAATCAAAAGGTATGGCAGCAGTTATCAATTTTAACACTAGATTATGGTTAATGAATATAGACAGTAATCCTAACACATTAGGGAAATATAGGAAATCATCAATGCATGTAGTACGGTCATTTTATATTTTGGCATGAAAGACGCAAGCAGACGTGACTCCACTACACTTTTTCCTTTCTCAACATGAGAAGAGTCCAGAAACAGCCAGCATCATTATTAGGTGTCATTTCCCTCATCAAAGGAGACACAAGAACAATCTTATACATGAAGGACACCTACCTTACAAACAATTCCAAATACTAGGAAAACTGATAAAAGAAATGTTACTTGTTCCTTTTACAGTCATAGTGAGTTTACAAAATGGACAAGTACACGAGGAAAAGGTTACAAAACACGCCACTAATGTTTTCAAAAGAGCTTTGGCATAAGAGTGGCTCTGTTCCTGGTGTTTATTAAAAATATTAAAAATACATTCCATACAAGATTCCTTCAGTGTAACCAAGAAGTAGAATCACATTCTTCAACTATTCTTCTTACAAGCCCACCACAAAGTCGATTTGCTGTGTGACTAAGCAATCATATAGGTCTTTCATGTAAGTCAATATGCTATTGCAGTACTACTATCAAACCCTAGGTTATAGCCAAAGTTTTTAGAGACGGCAATCTAAAACAATAGATTACACATTGCTTACGCAACAAGAACTCTCTTTGACACATTGGAGAACTGATGAATCTAACTACGTATGTTCCCTCCTTTAAATTTTTTAAAGGAATTTTTACAGAATTAAAACAAAAAAATTAACAAATCACCAAATCTATATTAAAATTAGAGTTTATTAAGAGAAAAATAC
>BRYF01000012.1:19622500-19625000 GCA_030159135.1 Actinidia polygama
AACCGAGCTCAGTAACTCGTGCATGACAATGCTGCCTTAGCAAAATTTAAGAGGAATCACGAGATCCCGAATGATGTCCTTATAGAGCAACCTAGTCTACAAAGGTAGCTGCTACAGTACGAGGAAACGACGATAGCATCCCGATCCGTGCATGGCTTATCCATCAAGTCGGACTTCGATTTCCTGTCAGTCCAATGTTGAACTAGGTGATGGCTCACGGTGGCCTCACCTTCATTCAAGCTACCATCAACATCGTAAGGACGATGCTCGTCGTCGACACCTTAATGCTATGGAGGGGATGTCGTCTCGGCCTCCGATCTGTGAATGTGTATATTGTAGTTCAGCTGAAGTGGAAGCTTGGTACAAACCTCTTCACGGGGAATCATTATTTAAGGATTAGGAACAACCAACAATCTTCGTCCAGGCTTGTGACTAAGTATGACTTCTTGTACAAGTTTCCCGTTGGAGAAATTAAAAAATGTGTGGCCTTCATTCAGAGCTTGTGCGCTTTTCTTTTATCCTCTGACAGCTTGTCATGACGCAATAACTCTACAATCGGATCCATCAAGCAAGTCCTAGCTCTATGTTGCAAAAAAATAGACTCTTGATAAGTTTCATAGCTAGGAACAAAAACCAAATTCACTATGATGATTTGTCTGTTTTCTCCTTCAAAAACTGATGCCAAGCTTGTTAGTGCGTTTGCATATGAATTCAGGCCTCTCCCCACTTGTTCAATTTTCGCAGCTTGGAATTCTCTGAGGAGAGGCTTCACCACCGCAAAGTATTTTGCCACTTTTGGCTCCCCATGCTTCAAATTTCTAGTGACTGATTGACCACCAATTTTGAGTCAATAAAGATATGGAGCTCGGGTACCTGCAGCCTCTTGGCTGATCTCAATCCAGTTATGAAGGCTTAGTATTCTGCTTTATTGTTTGTAGCAAGAAAATTCAGCCTAAAGTAGTGTTAAAAAATTGCCCCTCGAGGCTTTTCATCACCACACATGCTCTTGCACCTAGGCTATTTTTGGCCCCTGTCAACGTACATTCTCTAGGCCTTGGTGGTTCCTCAAGAACCTCGGGGGTGTTCTCAGTCGCAAGTGTTATTTTAGCCGTTATTGGTGTTCTTGTCGAGCTCTTCTCCTCCCTTTCTGCAAATACGGGATAACCTAATTCTGGACTCACGGTTCAAGGTGAGAACTCTGTAACAAAATCAGCTTAGATTTGGCACTTAATCGTTGGCCTCGGAAGAAACTTGATGTCAAATTATTTGAGCTCAACAACCCATTTGGATAGTCTCCCAGACAAGTCTACCTTCATGAACATGTTCTTCGAGGGGAACTCAATGTATACTAGAATTGGGTGAGCTTAAAAATAGTGCATGAGCTTTCTTAAAGTAATGACCAGGGCCAGAACAAGCTTCTTTCGCAACAAGTACCTCGTTTAGCAACTTGTAAACGTCTTGCTAACAAAGTACATCTAGCATTGCTCTCAATGTAACTCCCTTAACAGCACTGAGCTAACAGCATGCTCAGAGACGGTGAGGTAGATGTAAAATAACTCTCCTTCATCTAGGGTGGAGAGAAGTGGTGGTTACCCCAGCATTCTTCAACCTGAAGGGGATGAACTTGTAACAAAAAAAAGCCTCGGGGGGTGATGAAGGCAGTCTTTTCTCGATCTGGATCGTGCATCGCTCTAGAAAGCTCATGCTACCATGGACCAAGGTTGAATCCACAAGTTGATCGATATTTGGCAGGGGAAGCAGTCTTTCGGACAAGCCCGATTGAGACTTGTAACGTCGACACACCGCTATGTTGGATAATCAATTCGGGTAAAAAACTTATGTTATTGCATTTGCCTCTCGTAGCTTCTCAACCTCCTCTATCACCATGTCCACATGTTCTGCTATCGATCTCTTTCCCCGCTGCTTCACGATCGAGCTTCTAGCATGACATTGAGCTCATGTCTAATGAAGCTTGGATCAATTCCCGACATCTCGTACAACTCCATGCGAAGACATCGACATTTGCTTTCAAGAACTCTATGAACTCGATTCTCTCCTATTCCGTCATGTTCGAGCCAACGAGAAAGAAACGGTCCGAGCTTGTCTTATCGAGCTCATAGCAAACTAAGTCATCGACTATTTTTTTTTGCCAGCATCTTCCAACATTTTTCTCACCTCCTCCACGAACTACACTTCTTTCATGACTACTTTAGTGCTCACCGTGGCTACGTAGCACTGCTTGGCCACAACTTGATTCCCGTAAAGCAAATCTTTGCCCCTGGGGTGGCAAATTTAATAACTTGAAGCATTGTGGAGGCGACTCCCTTCATATTGTGAAGCCAATCTCGTCCAACAATCGCATTATAGAAAGAGGGAATTTTGACAATTACAAACTCGATCTTCAGCTCTAGGGAAATAGCTCAGACTTTGAGAGTAACGATTCCCAAGGGTTAGTGAGCCTAAGCATTTAAACCCAACTAACGGAGCTCGAGTCGGTTGT
>BRYF01000012.1:19657500-19660000 GCA_030159135.1 Actinidia polygama
CAAAAGCCCGCTCCAGCCACCGGCCGCCGCCGCACCCGATGGCGCCGGAGCCGGAGCCTCTCCGCCCGGCGATCTCTTCGGAGCGGCTGCACTCATAGGAGACTCGGCTTTCGGGGTTTGGGATGCCGGAGACGGGGGATACGACGGCGATGGGGTGGGGGACTTGTGGGTGGCGTTCCTCACGGCCAAGACGACGACGATGAGCTTCTGGCCCTTCTCGCACTGGTCCCCGTAGCCGCTGATGAAGTAGAATGGACCGGACCGGTCGAATTTGAAGACCGAGTCGCCGCCGTCTAGGGTTTGGATGGGCTTCGATTTGTGGCAGTTTTGGTAATCTTCTTTGTCCACCACCAGAACAGAGTCAGACCCTTTGTTGTACTTGAAGACTGCACAAAGAAAAATGAAAAATAAAATAGGATGTGAAAAATAAATGAAAAAATGGAGCGAGAAATTATAATTGAAACGTGATTTTTGATTCATTGTTGTAATTTTATTTTGAAATTAAATACCCATTAGTTTGATTAATACTAGTTTTTCTTAACGAGAGGAGCTCGAAAATATATTTTTTTTTATCTAATTTGAAAAAAAATCACTAAAAAAAATAAAATAATTTTACTTGAAAAATATCACGTTAGTTTATTTTATTTTTAGCGAACTTTTTTTTTAAATTGGATAAAAATAATTATATTTTGGAACTTCTCTTGTTAATAAAGACCGAAAAAACATAAAACCTATAAATCAAACAGTAAAAATCGTTAAAAATAAAAAAATTCAAAAACTGAAACAACTATATAAATTAACCAACAAAAACCTATCCCTACGAGCCTGAAATGCAAGTACCATATTATTCTAAACTTATTTAATTATAAAGCGTTGGTTAGATATCATTTTCCATATTAATGACAAATTTTATATAAAAAATAATAATTTCTGCACTCTATTTTTTGATTTCTGCACTCTAAATTTTTTATAACTTTTACTTAATAAAGACAAAAAATAAAGTGCAGAAATTATTTTCTAAAAAAAAATCCAAATCATTATTTGAAGGAAAATGATGCTATGAACAATAAATATATTTTGATACCATCTAATGTGGCCTCGCATAGAATCTCATTACACGAGTACTATACAAGGTGATGTGGGACCCACATTTGGTAGACACGAACGTAATCGTAACAATTATATTTTTGTAACTAGTAGTTACAATTAAAAATGTTACACTATTTTATATAAAGATTCTAAATAAAAATTTTGAAATAATCAAATAAATCTCTACACTAGATGCATATATATATATATATAATATAAAGAGAAAGAGAGAGAGTATTACTTAGAGAATCATTGACTTGAAAACGGTTTCTTTCGGCCCAATGATCATAGCTCTCGGAAGGTTTCAATTCCCAACCATCTTTGCCACCGACATAGAAATTATAAGCTTGTGATGAGCTCAAAAGGCACACCAGTATCATAAGCACAAAGCTGAGGTATCTCTGATACCCCATCATGAGAGAGAAGATGACAGAGAGAGAGAGATGGAAAACTCAAGAGATAGTGGCAGCCTCTCTTGAGTTGCCACTATATAGAGAGAGGGTGGGGTGGGGTTACCGTTGTGAATGAGCCTAATTGTGATATGGACATGGTTATGATTTTCACACTACCTTGAATGCAAATATTTATGAAATTACAAAATCACCCTTGTGCTTTTTTGATAATTGGTATCTAGTTTATTGAATAAACTAATTCGAGTGATCAAGCAGAGGCTGTGGTTCATTTAAAGTCGGAGCAGAGTCTCGTATGAACAGCTCAATTAATGAATGAACGACACACGTATGGGAGTTGAACTTATCAGCCAACTCGGTCCTGGGGTTAAACGATATTACTAGTTAATGTACATTTTTCATATGCTTTCAACGCATTTACATATACATATATTTATATATATATATTACATATATTAATACATTTTTTGCCCATTAATTTGGAAAGTGATTAGTATTTATTTTTTTAAATTACAAAATCAAATATTTTGGACACGAAGAATGGTATTTAGGTAATTTCACGTATTAAAGACCAAGTTTTTTTTTTAGAAATCACTAACCTAATGAAGACACGTGTTGATGCTTGTGTGGAAATTAAATATGTGTATCTGTCAATAATTAATTTAGCAGATAAGCGTTTCAGAATTGTTTCCACTTGGCATAATCTTATAGATTTAACGGTCATTTAGAAATTTAAATTAAATCAAAACTTTTCCCATTTTTGATTTGATTTCTTGTTTTTATATTTTACTCTTTGGGTGGGGCGCAATAGGTACCCAATATTTAAATAAAAAAATAAAAAAATTAAAGAATTGATGTTTAAATTGTGATTATCTGCAACAGGTCCATATGATTACGGTGCACGTGTACACCAGGCGAGATAATTTATTTTATTTTATTTTATTTGTAATTAGTCATTATACTTAAATGATTGAATTGATGAAAATAATTAGAAGTTATTA
>BRYF01000012.1:19700000-19702500 GCA_030159135.1 Actinidia polygama
ACCGGACCGATTATATATAAATATACCTACATATATAAATATATTTATAAATGTTTCTAATAATGACACTCTTAGGTTAGGGGTTCTGTGAGCAGACACTTCCGGAAATCAACCCTTCTCACCTCAACCATGTGACCTTGGATTGTTGTTGCATATTCAGCTCCTGTTGCAGCTGCTACTGCTGTTTTCGTAATCTAATTGTTTTCTCAACACAAATTGTTTATTGAGCCCAGATTGAGACCTGAGAGAGAGAGAGAGAGAGAGAGAGAGAGAGAGAGAGAGAGAGAGTAGCCTAAAACGACATCAACCCTGAATTGTTCATTACATTTAACCATAAGTTTGCTTTCTTCCATGCAAAAATTATTCTCTACTTTTACAAGCCTATCTGCTGCTCTCGTGAAGAGACACTATGCAAAATTCGCACATACTATTTACAGTAACTCGCATATTCATTCTGGGCCGTAAACAGCTTTTATGTTTTGAATTATGTAACGGAACACGACTGCTCAATTATTTATCATGAACTTTTTGATATATATGCCGGTAAGTGTCTCGTACAAATCAGTTATCCTTGCAATTTCTATAATAACTTGAAGACAATCTAGACTGTGACTGAAAGAAATCGAATGGTGTCCCGGATCCAAAAGATCTTCTCGTGGCATTTGGCGCGAATCTGATAGTAGAGGTTCGTAGACAAGGTTTCTGTTCTTGGGTTGAGTTATCGACAATGGAACAACGTCTTTCTCGAGTGATCTCGGCTGTGGCTCGATATTTCCCAACAACAATATGGGCCCACCCACACGCTCGGCCTGCTGAAGTATGTTGATTTTGCTTGATCTGTAGGTATATCTGAAGTACTTTAGATCTAGCACTGGACCCATTCCTGCTCCAACTATCAGATGAATGCATATTGCAGTTCCAGTTAGCATTTAAGCTCCAACCAGTAATCTTTTTGTTTTCTGTTTTCGTTTTTCCGGAAAACATAGAAAATATGTTTTCAAAAACAATTTCCACCCGAAAATGAATGCAATTTGAAAATGTTTGTTTGTTTATTTTTAAAACAGTTTCACGAAAGTGTCCTGCAAAACTTTTTAAGAAGTTGGAGTTTCTAAATGCAAGATCTCAGGACACTCCGGTTTCTAAATTAACCCCACCATGATTTCAAAATTTCGACATGTCCTTATTACTTAGTACAAACCCTTGTAAGCCATTAAAAACCCCATCTTCAACATCTCAAACCCTAACCCTAATTAACTAAACCACTGCCGGCCACCACTTCCTCCACCTTCAGCGACCATCGGCAGCCCATCTCAGCCTGTGACCCACCCTGCCCCACCAACCTTCAACCCGCCATCACCCTCCCCCGACCGCGCGGCGTGATATCGTTTACGGCTTGTGGATCTATCGCGGTGGCAATCATTGAGCATTTATTTACTTATCTGAATGGGAACAGAAGGTCGGTTAGAGCAGAGAGAGAGAGAGATTCTTGTGGTCATCGTCAGTCAGAGCAACGCAAAATCAGAAAACAATGGCAAAGAATTGGTTGCCCCAGAGAACACTAGTAGTCCACAAGAAGGTTTGTGGTAATTAAGCAAGACGTTGGGGATTTGGACACAAATTCTTCGGAGGTTGTGGGGGCTGGCGACAGCAGTACAGTTGCTGGTTGCCGACTGCCGGCTATCCAGATGGAAAGGAAGGTATGTGTATTGAGAAATTAGGGTTTACATTTTTGTCCCCAAGGATAATTTTTGCAAGGGACCAAATTGTAATAGAAAATTTCATTTTTGGGGGTTTCATGATATCAAAATGGTTTGCATGTAGAAGATCCCAAAGATGACCCATTTTAAAAGTTTCAACTTTCCAAAATTATCCATTTAATAATTTAAAATTATATAAAAATAAATATGTCACATCAATTTAAAAGTAAAGGGCATAAGGGGAAGTCTAAAATATTTTGGTAGTAAACTTTTCTTGTACTACGTATGGTCAGATTGAGCAGCTCAGTAGTATGAATGAGATTCATTTCAACAGCACTCTGGCTATTGCCCATTTGATCTTTCATTGTGTTAACGTCACCCTATTTCCACCATACTTCAATTTCCCTTTCATTATCTGCATCCAAGTTTATTCATACTTACATGGGGCGGTCATGTCATCTCAGACCAACAAATTGTGTATGTTTTTTTTTTTTGATCCGTAAATAAAAGATGCATTACTCAAATTAGGGTTGTTCAAAACCCCGACTCAACCGACCGACCTGACCGATCCGATCCGATCTGATTTTTAAGCTGACGGACGGGTTCGAGCAATTAAACGGTCTGATACGAGTTTCGAATTAAAAAATCCGAATGTATTCGGATGGTTCACGGATTATGGCCAAGATAGACCCGTCCGACCCGTGAGTCCGACACACACGATTCCTCCTTTTTATCTCTCTCTCTCTCTCAACGCATGCCTTGACGCGTTGTCTGTTTTGTCACTGGACAGACTGTGACTCGGG
>BRYF01000012.1:19715000-19717500 GCA_030159135.1 Actinidia polygama
ACGGTGTGACCGTTCCCATAAGAAAGTTAACTCTGGAGAAAAAAGTGTAATTTCTAACTGTTTAGAAATTAAAATAATTTTCTCCAAAAAATTAATATCCTATCCCAAGCCGAGTCGTGTTGGCCGGCGCAACTGCACGTGGGAAAGAACCATTGGCTGATGGGTCAAGCCTACTTTGTAGGTAACTCCCCTCCAAAACTTGAGGTGCATAAGGGCCCAATATTTAAAATTCATACTTGAACTTTATATGCTTACTAACTTTCTTTCTTTTTTTTCAATGTGGGACAAACTTATTTATCTATATTTTTTTCTTTGCATTGAAGTTTTTTTGGGAAATAATTTCTCATTCAAATAAATTTAGTTTTGAACAAATGAATACTCTAAATCCATCTACTCGTTTAGGAGAACCTGAATCAATCATTGTTCATCTAATTTAGTGTATGAAACTTAATAAATTTTAGTCCCAAAGTGTGTTCACAACACATTGTCAAAAACCCAAGTTCTAACATAATTGAATGTACGTAAATCTCCACGTTTACATTGCACGCGTATAGAATTTAATCTCCTCAACAATACATGATGTTCAACTAAAAAAATTCTTCTTATCTTTTCGATTGCCTCTTTTATAGCGTAGGACATTTATTTTTAAACTTTCTTGCACACAGATCATTTGCGTAGGATCACTGTAATTGTTTCGAAACTCAGGAAATAAAGGTTTTTTTCCATCTCACTCTATACGCTTATGTTGTTGTTAGTATAAAGGAATGTACAATAATTTACCAAATATGGAGCTTGCAGAAATGTATAAAACAAACATGAAGAAGACTGTCTAGGTAAAGTTAAACTGTTTTAGACTTTGATTAGAGTTATAAGAATTCATAGTAGAAACCCTCAAGCAACCGATGATGCGGTTGAGCTATTACATTTGTTTTAGCTATCAACAACCTTTCTGGCCGCCGATGGCAACCGCTAACAATCTTTCGGTGACTTTTCCGACAACCATCCGTGGGAAGTAATTTTCCAGTGACCACCTCCGATAATCGAACACTGCAGCGATTGTTTTCCATTCAAATTTTCCGGCACCTTGCAGCAGTAGAAATAATAAAAACACTATAAGCATCGAAATTCATTTTTCAATTATAATAGTAGTGAAATTTAAATTTACCTATTTGTGTGGGATGGCCACGAGGGATATAGGCTCCGTTTGGTAATGCTAAAAAGTCAAAAAAAAATTTTAAGCTTACTATAAAAAAAATCAAGATATATTTTTTTTTTGCTTTACTTTAGATAAAAATAAGCAAATAAGCAAAAATAAAAAAGTAAAAAAGTCAACTCTGACTGACTTTTCTGCTTATTTTAAGCAAAAAAAGGCAGTCAAAAAGCTCAATTAATCTGATTCCAAAAAGAGCCATAATGTAATTTTACAATTATAAAGAAGAGTAAAATTTATTTGTCATGTATAATGAGTTTTAACTTGGATTCTATAAAGTTTATATTCAAGAACTCTACTTGAAATACCCTTCTAGTTAATTTGAAATTATTAATATTAATCATAACAACCAATGTGAGATTAACATTAATGTTAATCTATTTTTTATAAGAAAATAATGCGTAAGAAAACAATCATCAAATTATCTATATTTATTTTTTTTATGAATAAAAGAAGATAAATTTAATTAATAAGGGAAAAATAATATTTTTTCTTACATATGAAATATAGTAACTCATATACATATAAAATTCATGTCAGGACTTGTATTCACAAAAAGTCCTTTAGCCAATTAAGAAGTTAAATATTTATCAGTAATTGTGAATTAATTGCATTATATGTAATATTTTCTTAATTTGCACAAAAATAAATATTTAAAAACTTTTTCTATTTATTATGTGGAGTTTTGATTTGATATTTTCTCAATATTTTTTATCCAATTAAAATCAATATGTTTATGTCAATTTGCACTACGTAAATATTTGAGAATTTATCTTGTTTATCATGTGGAGTAAATATTTGAGAACTTTCCTTATGTAGTTGAAAATTTCTTATTTTCTCGTTTAAAAAATTTGTTAATAATTTTTTATTTGTTATCTTGTGCAGTGGTAATCTTGTCCATACGATTTAGAAGTTGTTTATTTCTTATTTCCTGTTTTGAAAAATTATTACGGTTAGTTTGTCTACTTAAATTTTATATTGAGGTTAGTAATTACTCTAAATAGACTTTTTAATTAATAATTACTTAGTATAATTTTTTTATAAAATAAGTATCGGATTCTGTTATAATTTTTTTATAAGTTTATTATAATAAAAACAAAAAATAGATTATAAATTAGAGTCTGACATTATTGTCACTTTCCAACGTTGATGGAATCTGTAGATGTTGGACAAGTGGGGTCTCCTATTCACGTGATATAGCAATTAGCAACCCACCAAAATACTTTTGAACCCATCTCACTTTCACCGTACACTGTCTTCCTGAACTCTCCTTCTAAATTTATTATTGGA
>BRYF01000012.1:19740000-19750000 GCA_030159135.1 Actinidia polygama
ACTTCAATGTGTTTTGTTCTCTCATGAAGAACTGAATCAAAAGATAACAAGATAGCAGACTTATTGTCACAGAACAGGTAAGACGAGTTTGTCACTGAGAAACCCAACTCAATTAGGAGAGATTGAAGCCAAAGAATTTCACTAGTACCGTAAGTCATGGCACCATATTTAGCTTCAGTAGAAGATCGAGAGACCAATACTTACTTCTTACTTTTCCGAGATATGAGATGACTATCATTAAACGTACAAAAGCCAGAAGTAGAGCATCTAATACTCTTGGACCCCACATAGTCAGCATCTGTATAACATGAGAGGCCCGACTGAATTCCGAACTTATAAAACACTCCAAGACTATGATACGTCTTAAGATACCTGAGAATGTGATATACAACATCTAGATGAGAGGTAAGTGGAGAGTGCATAAACTGACTCACCACACTAACAGCAAAAGTAAGATCAGGTCTCATATTCATCAAGTAAATGAGACGAACTACAAGCTTCTGATAGATAGATGAATTTGATAACAAATCCCTTGACTCAGCTGATATCTTCAAATTTGAGACCATAGGCGTAGATGCAAATCTACACCCAAGCATGCATGTATCTTGAAGAAGATCAAGTGAATACTTTCGCTGAGAGAGGGATATATACCTTGACAAGACCGAGCAACCTCAATACCAAAAAAGTAATGAAGATGACACAAATTCTTAATGTCGAAAGCCTTCCTGAGGCCACGTTTTACTTGAACAATACCAGAAGCATCGTCTCCCGCGATAATTATGTCATCAATATAAACTAGGATAATAATGCACCGACTCTGAGACTGTTGATGGATAAAACAAGTATGATCTGAGTGGCTCTGATACCACTAGTCAGGTCTAGTCCATCTTTCTCCTTTAAAACTAAGTATTAAGGAGAAAGAAAAATGAGCCTTATATACAGCACAGAGGGGCCAGAACTAGGCGATGTGGGATATTTCAACACCCCCAATAGTCAGACACTCGGCACGCTGGACGATAGGCCCACCTTGTTCTGATACCACTAGTCAGGCCCCATCCATATTTCTCCTTAAAAATCAGATATTAAGGAGATGAGAACATAAGCCTTATAGACAGCATAGAGGGGTCAGAACTGAACGATGTAGAACATTTCAACAGTTATGAATGATTATGGTCATTGTTATGAATTAGTGTGATTTTAAATAATGATTCGGTCACTTCAAAGCATTAATTACCGTAAAGCCCATCAATTAAAATTTACTTTTATAAATTTAATTATTTTGGTTTGGTTATATGGCTATTGTTATGAATTAGTGAGGCCTCAAACAATGAATTAGTCAATTCAAAATATTAAATGCCGTAGAACTCACCAATTAATGGGATTCCGCTGCTTTTATGAATTTTATTAGTTTGATTATGAATTTTTGTGTTACGAGATATTTTGTTATGAATTCTATTAGTATGTTTTTTTTTATCAATCTTTATGCTTCGTTTATGAATTCTTATGAATATAATTATAAATATTTTATAAAAACTTGTTGTTATGTTACAAATAAAAAATTAAGTTTATAAGAATTTGTAGTTAAATTATATTTTAATCTAGTGGACCTACAAAATAATCGATTTGACCTATAAAAAGGGTGATGTGGCGCAATCTCAGTCACACAATAAATATAAATGGTGTGTGATATGTATCGTAACACTTCTCAAAAATATTAAATTTTAAATAGATTTTTCATGTTTTGATCCAAAAAAGTAAACCGTTTTGATGAACAGATGAAAAAAAACAACTATAAATACAAAACTAATCTAACTTAAATAAGAATAACCCCCAAAAGGCCTTAATATCACTTTCGCATTAATTCTTTATTATATCCTTATCATGTTTTTGGTCAGGAAAAACGCCATTTAATCAATAGAACATGGGAGCATAGAATTGTATAGTAACTTTCATCGGAAAATAAACAAATCCAATTTCTTTTATTAGACAAAATAATCCTAATTAAAAATACATTAAATGAAAGTCTCTCTCATAAAAAAAAATCAAGTCTATGTAGTAACACGAGAATCTAAATCCATTCATCCTTAGAAACAAGCATCCAGAGCACAGCAACAACACAGGGCAGCACAACTGCACAAGAAAACAGAAATTAAACATGATCCTATGAGGAATTTTGTTTTTAGTAGGAGAGAGAGAGAGAGAGAGAGAGAGAGAGAGAGAGAGAGAGCTTACCATCCCTTCCAGAAGCCATCTCCCCTAGCTTGCGTTTTCCCTGGAGAGATGTCATTTTGGGAATTCACTTGACCATCTTTCATGGGATAACCCATCGGCGGAGGAACCACATAAGGGCCCTCTACTGTTGCTGCAGAATAGGAAGTGCTAGGTGGAGGATATGCTACTGCAAATTAAATTCACAAAATAAATAAATATCACAACATTATTGTTATTTATTGTTTTCCAACCTTATTTTTGGAAACCTTTCGGAAAAGAACTCAGTTTTTTGTTACAATACAAAAATGTTTCCAGTTCTTAAGGATCATTTCGGGAAAAAAAAATGAAGAAGAATGTTTTTATTTCCAAAAAGTGTTCATGAAAAGTGTTGTGCAAAACAACTGTAACCAATCAGAGAATTTTACCTTAATAAAACGAATAATAAGAATTAATCCCTCAGAAAGGAAAAAGGAAAAGGAGAAGATTAAGTCATTAAAGTTACCTTGGGGCTGGTTTTGATTGGAGTGATCCATGTTTGAAGATAAATTGAGAGAGGGAGAGAGAGAGAGAGAGAGAGGGATGGGATATTGGAGAAACTTGATGATGGTAAGAGCTTAGAAGGTTGATGAAGATGAAAGACGAGCTTTGGGGCATTATATAAACAAATTAAATGAGTAAATTTCACTAACATCACCGGATATTTTCGACAAATACAGTCACCTCTCATATAGTATTTTAAAATATCATTGATCTTTTTTACTTTCAAAACTATTATTAAATTTTTTATAGCATTGATTTTTTGGCTTAAGCGACAATATTGGTGCATTGAAAAGAAATTGAAACCCCAAAATCTAAGAAAAAACTTGTTATTTCTACAAAAAATTAACGCCATAAGGAATCTTGGTAATAATCTCAAAATAAAGGAGGTCAATCATATTTTAAAAACTACTGGGGAGATAAATGTATGTTATAGAAACCTAAGGGGAGATCAGTGGAATTTAGCCAACTTAAATTCAACAAGCATTGGATATAGATATAGTGAGTGCAGATATTTTGCTCAAGGGGGCGAGGTTGACGAGGGCGGCCACATCGCGATCGTGGGAAATGAACATCACGCGCTTTCAACATTCCATCTAGAACGATTTCATGAAATAGGCTTACTTTTAAAAAAGACAAAACGAATAAAGCGTTATTTTGAAAATTTTAGAGAGATTCTTTATTTTGACAAATACCGCTAAATTCTTTACGCATACGGTTTAAAACACGAAATTTACGTACATCTAGTAATTAATTACATTCGTCATTTTGAAAATTTTAGTGAGATTCTTTATAAATTTGACAAATATCTTCACATTATTTACAGCTTAACGAGATTAAATTCTTTACACATATGGTATAACATAAGAAATTTACGTATATCCAGTAATCAATTGAAATATCACTAATTACTTGAGAAAATTAAAAAATCTAACTAATTATAAATAATGTGTCCAGAATTTTCAGTTAGGGGGCTAAAGTATAAAAAAAATTATAATATATTTCAGGGAGGCTAAAGTGTAAAAAATAATTCTAAAATAAATTTTGCATTTTTTAAAAGTCAAGGGGGATGTGGCTCATACTGGACCCTATGTGGATCCGCCACTATTTACGATTGGCTTAGTTTGTGTTTACAAATAAATAGTAAATATAAGAGTGATACCATCGGAAACAATCAATAGGAAATTTTAGGCTCAATTTGATATAGTTTTTTTTTATATTTATTTTTTTTCTTCTTTAGTAAAGTTATTTAATATTTGATCAAGATTTTATATTTATTTGGTTTCTTTTGACGAGATGCGAAAATGGAAAAGTTTTGTTCAGAATTAAAAAAAATGCAGTAAATACAAAAAATTAGCAAATTTGTCAAGTAATTTTTTATATTTATTTTTTTTCTTCTTTAGTAAAGTTATTTAATATTTGATCAATATTTTATATTTATTTGGTTTCTTTTGACGAGATGCGAAAATGGAAAAGTTTTGTTCAGAATTAAAACAAAAATGCAGTAAATACAAAAAAATAGCAAATTTGTCAAGTAATTTTTTTTTTCTTCTTTGGTGAACCTTTTTTTTTCAAATTAGATGATTTTATTTTATATATTTTCATGTTCATCTCATTAAGAGTAAGAAATGCTAAAAATATTGATCACACAATTAATGTATTTATATTTTCAAATTAATGTATTTATATTTTTTTATTTTTGAGTAAAAATAAACTTTTTGCATTGAATATTTAAAAATACCGATCAAGATTTTTTTAATTTTTTTATTTATCTCATGAAAAAAGATTATAAAATTTTAATCAAATAAAAAAAATAAACCCAAATTAACCACCCATGACCCAACCCAAACGAACGAGCGTGTGTTTCAATAGGCAACTTGGTTGTGGATAAAACGCCACGAGATTTTGGGGGGAGAGAAAGAAAGTTATTACAACATTTGGGTCAAATAAAACAAAAATATAAAAGTTAGATGATTTAATTGTTCGAAATTATTGAATTATTTTTTTTATTTTTAATTCTTTTTTCACAAAAATTAGGGGTGAATATCAATTCGGGTTGGTCCGGTCTAATCTAAAAATCCTTAAAATCGATTGGTTTCAGTCTGATATTTTAGTGGATTGAAACTAACCAAAATTGGTGTCGGACTGGTCTATTTTGGTTCATTTCAGTTCGGTTGGTTTTTGTTCTTTTTCTTGGTAATTATAGGATAAAAAGGAACTATTAGATTAAAATCTCAACAAATGATCGAGATCAAATATGTTTTATATATTAATATATATAAATATGGTTCCGTCCGGTTTAGGCTTTTTTTCTTAGATCGGACCAAAATCGAAACCGAAATCGTAAGTCATTTTTTTACGAAACCGCCAGTGAAGGCCAAAAACCAACCAAAAAACAACGGTTCGGTTCAATTTTTCGATTTGTTTTTTCATACTTACGCTAAATATTTGATCCAAACACAACCTTATTCTGACATCCGGAGGGCATGGGGTTGCGTATGTACGCGTGTTGTAGGCCAGTCAACTCCCGGAACTTTCTTCGATTGGACCACGTAATTTAGTCTTTCTATTATTCTATCTAAACTTTTCCACTCTATGATTCCCTCAAAATTGAGAAAATGCTAGTCTCAATCTAAATAAAATCAAAGCTCAAAAAAAATTTTTTTGTGTGATTGAGATTGCGTAACGTCATCATTTTTGACCGGTCAAAATTGTCATTTTATATGTCAATTAAATTAAAATATAATATAATCATAAATTCTCATAAATATTATTTTTGATTCATAACATAGTCATAATTTTTCATAAAACGTTTATGTTATATTCAAAAAATTCATAAACGAACCATAAAGATTCATAAAATTTATCAAACATACAAATAGAATTAATAACAAAACATCTCATAACAATTATCATAAAAATTCATAACCAAATCAATAAAATTCATAAAAACAGTTGAATCCTACTTTAATTGGTGAACTCAACGACAATTAATACTTTAATTTCACTTTTCACACAAGTTTGATTACTAATCGATCATGTTTGATTTCTGTTTTCTTGTGCAGTTGTGCTGCCCTGTGTTGTTGTTGTGTTTTGGACGCTTGCTTTTGAGGATTCATTGATTTATATTCTCGTGTTATTGTAGAGATTGGATTCCTTGTATTTTTTTCTTTTGGTATGGGACACATTTAATGTATTTTTTGGATTGTTTTGTTTACTAAAAAATTTGGATTTGTTTATTTTAGAGGAAAGTTACTATGCAGTTCTATAACGCTTAACTCGATGAGAATAAAATAAAAGTTACAAACATAATACATGAAAGAATTTGTAAATATGTATATTAAATGTATGCGTTTATTACTTATTAGCATTATTGAAGAAACAAAGTTAAAATGATTGGGTCTTGCCAACAATAAAACGGTAGAATGTGATGATTCGGGCTTACTACTTTTCAATCTTATGTTAAAGGTCATTAAAAAATCTAAGGCTCATGGTCCGGCCCGTGACTCAAAGAGACCAAACTTGACTCGTGACTTGGTCGAAGCAACCGACATAACCTAACACGAACTTGACTTAATTTTTTCATCTTTGATGTTTTTTAGTCTAATAATTAGAATAAAATATATTTAAAAAAAACTTCTTTGAACCGGTCTGTATGCCCATGCCCGATCCAGCCCGTTGACCAATCAAAACTTATTGAATTTAACCCAGTCCAATCAATCCAACCAAAAACGGGTTGAACAAGCCCACACTCGGCTCAATGCGACCCTCTACCTTATGTTGGCTTCCTTTGGTATAACGTAACTAATCCATTTAATGTCTTCTACGTTACGTTACCCTAAGGTAAGATACATGTGATCAACATGAAGTACTTTGAAAAGACTGGGGTCTGTTGTCTCAACTTTTCAAAGTACTTCACTGTTGATCACATGTATCTTACCTTAGGGTAACGTAAACGTTAGAAGACATTAAATGGATTAGTTACGTTATACCAAAGGAAGCCAACATAAGGTAAGGGTCGTCATTGAGCCGAGTTGGGCTTGTTCAACCCGTTTTTGGTTGGATTGGATTGGACTTGGGTTAAATTCAATAAGTTTTGATTGGTCAACGGGCTGGATCGGGCATGGGCATACAGACCTTCAAATAAGTTTTTTTTTAAATATATTTTATTCTAAATTATTAGACTAAAAAACATCAAAGATGAAAAAATTAAGTCAAGTTCGTGTTAGGTTATGGTCGGGCTTCGAGCCAAGTCACGAGTCAAGTTTGGTCTCTTTGAGTCACGGGCCGGACCATGAGCCTTAGATTTTTTAATGACCTTTAACATAAGATTGAAAAGTAGTAAGCCCGAATCATCACATTCTACCGTTTTATTGTTGCAAGACCCAATCATTTTAACTTTGTTTCTTCAATAATGCTAATAAGTAATAACGCATACATTTAATATACATATTTACAAATTCTTTCATGTATTATGTTTGTAACTTTTATTTTATTCTCATCGAGTTAAGCGTTATAGAACTGCATAGTAACTTTCCTCTAAAATAAACAAATCCAAATTTTTTTATTAAACAAAACAATCCAAAAAATACATTAAATGTGTCCCATACCAAAAGAAAAAAATACAAGGAATCCAATCTCTACAATAACACGAGAATATAAATCAATGAATCCTCAAAAGCAAGCGTCCAAAACACAACAACAACACAGGGCAGCACAACTGCACAAGAAAACAGAAATCAAACATGATCGGATTAGTAATCAAACTTGTGTGAAAAGTGAAAATTATCTCAAACGAGCAGAGAGAGAGAGGGGGGAAGAGAGAGAGATTGCTAACCATCCCTTCCAGAAGCCATCTCCCCTCGCTTGAGTTTTTCCTGAAGGAGGGTAATTTTGGGAATTCCCTTCACCCTCTTTCATGGGATAACCCATCGGTGGAGGAACCACATGAGGGCCTTCCACTGCTGCTGCAGAATATGCATTGCTAGGCGCAGGATACGATACTGAAAAATTAAATTCAAAAAATAAATATTACCACCATATGAAAAGATAAACAGATAAACGGTCCCTAAATTAGGTACGTGCTATGTGTCACTTTGATTTTCAAGTTTATCCAATTTAAACCGAAATTTATACGTTATATACCGACGGTTTCCTAAAATATTCATCCCGTATTACTCTGGTGCTAAACTATCTATTTTGTCAATTTCATCCCTGAATACTGTAAGACCCTATTTGGATGGACAAAACTGAAAAACTAATTAGAAATAATTTATTTTCTAGTAATACTCTGGATAGTTTTATTCAAGTGTTTGAATAATTTAGAGATTTTTGAGAACATAAATCACAAATTTTATTTTCTTTTAAAGTTTCTAACATCCAAACATGGCCTTAAATGTTTGGGGACGGGGTTGACAAAATTTCAGAATTTTGGGTACCGAAGAGAAATGAAACACATATTTTACGGATTATTGATATATAGAATAAATATTTCTATTAATAATTTTTACAACGGTTTGAAATTCGACCAATATTTTGATTTAATTGACAAAATTAAAATTTGAAAAATTAAAGTGACACAAAGCGTATACTTGTGACCACCATTTATGCACTTTACCCTAAAAAAAAAATAAAAAGAAACAGAATGAAATATGTGACAATACCTTGGGGTTGGTTTTGATTGTAGTGATTCATCTTATGAGAGAGAGAGAGAGAGAGAGAGAGAGATGAGAGAAGGTGGATGTAGATGAAAGATCTTATGTATATGTGTGTGTGTGTGTGTGTGTGTGTGTGTGTGAGAGAGAGAGAGAGAGAGAGAGAGAGAGAGAGAGAGAAAGTGGATGTAGATGAAAGATGATGTTTTTAGCATATATATAGGGGTTTAATGCAATAAAAGCTTTAGGTAGAGACGGAGAAAGAGGCGATGGTATGGAATTGTTTAGGTTAGGTGGCGAAGCTAACGACGAGGGCGGCGACACCGCGTTGATACGTGGGGAATTTATGAAGGAACATCACATTCACACGTATTCAACAACGATTTGTATGCTTATGGATTCTCTGTGTTTCTTCTAGATGAGTTTCATGGGAGGCACTATCTTTTGGACCCTGTTTGGAGTAAGATTTTTTGGGTGTATTTAGGGTAAGTTCATTTAGGACATAAAATCATCCCAAATAAATTTTCGGTTTTTCGGTTTTTTTTGATGTGTTTAGGGTAAGTTTATTTGGGACATAAAATCATCCCAAATAAATTCTCGGCTTTTCGGTTTTGTTGGTGTATTTAGGGTAAATTTATTTAGGGGGGTTTATACAAGTATGAGAGTTAATTTGGGATGGTTTTTACGTCCCATTTGACCTAAAAAAATCTAAAGTAATAAATCTTTGAATTTTTTCTTACATCAAACGGGGCCTTAATACGTAGCTTTGGCGTGCCCAATTCTTAATATAATTGATTCATGTCACAAAATCTTAATACCAAAATTCTTTTTTAGTAAATCGGTTACAAAAATTGCTATTATGCTCTACGTGCCCTCCCAATTTCTCACTGCACCCTCCACTGTCACTAACAATTCCGACCGCCACTCATCTCCAGCGGCCGGAAACCATTTTCCCGGTGTCCGGTGACTTTTCTGAGACAATTTTTGCAATGGGATTTTCTGGGGACCAACAAAAATGGAACTCTTTGAAAAAGTTCCTTCAAAGCTAAATGATTATGTTTATGAAGTTTGAAGTAACAATTTGTGCGCCCAACTAAAATTCACAAATCATATCCTACAAGTCAATTTTAGCATGTTTAGAAGGCATTTTCTCTGTATTTGCAACAAATTTTCCAAAAGAACGTTCTATTAATTTTCCAAGTCGCATATTCAATCGAGTTTCCTGTATTTCGGTGCATGACGAGCACGGTAAGTTTCCAAGTTTAGGTCAACACCCCGGACTCTGCATAGTACTAACGGGAGACAATGTTGAGCTTTTCATATGCAGTGTTGAAATATCAATTCAACACATGGATCCATAGTCAAACACATGGTTCCATTGTCAACAAATTCAACTTACCTTTCTGCCATGAACACCCAAGTCTAACTCCTCTTTCGGTGATTATGTGTATATATAGGCCTTACCAATCCATTGTATCACACACAAAAATATATACAGAATTACAGAGAGTTTCTCTCTCATTATCTCTCTACGATTTATTCTAACATGGTATCAGAGCCACTTTCAGTGGCCTAAACTTCCGCTAAATCCCGGCATC
>BRYF01000012.1:19780000-19782500 GCA_030159135.1 Actinidia polygama
TCTTCTTGATTGATACACTACTTTATTTAGTTTATTATTGTTTTTTTATGCAAACTATTCCTTTTAGATTTTTCTCTATATAAAGAGGATTTATATGTATTCTTAACTCAACTCAATATCAATAATATTTTCTTCTAACTACAATCGTTTGTGATAATATTATGCTGGGTAAAATTGATTCAATAACAAACAGAATTTCAAAGAATAATTTTATTAAATATATAAACTTAAATTACAAGCTTCAACCAGTTGAAGAAATTGTCAACTGGTTGAACAATTACAGAAACTTAAAATTATAGAAACAAAATGCAAAAACTAAATAAGAAATACAAACAAATTATGCCAAGTTTTTGCAATCACAGTCTCCTTAAGAAAGATTCGCTGCCTACCAAGGGTGGTGTAGGTTGATATCGACGTCTTCCTCCTAAGATAAAATGGCTAAAATCACTTACTTTGGAACCCCTCCGAAACAGCATTGGCTAACTTTACTGCGATTGTTTCTCTCTAAAACTTAAAAAAAATTATGATTTCTTGCTATATCTTTTCATCTAAACAATTCAGTTTTTATAGATAAAAACATGACATTTCAAATATGAAACCTCCAGCCATAAACACCTTATTATTAGGGTGTTTGTGGCTCCAAAACCTGCAGCCATTAGAGCAAGTGAGATTGTTTGAAATCACTGGAAAAAAATTATATTATTATTTCTAATATAATTTACCATAAAAAATTAGTAATTGTCCTAAAGTTTATAAATTCTACAATTTTGATTCTGCTGAACATAAGTTTTGATAATTTTGATTCCATTAAACCTAAGTTCTAATAATTTTAACCAGTAATTATTTTTAAATTCTATTTTTTATCCCACTTAAAATAAACTCTGACAATTTTAATCTCACTGAACTTAAATGGTCACTCCGCTTATGTATGCATGCAAAGGCCCCTAGTTGAAATTAGGAAGTCTTTATACTGTCCATATCAAGAAAAGTTTTAACCAAGAAAGTGGAACATGACGTTCGGAATTGTTGGGGGAAATGCATACATGTTATGAGAGAAAAACATGAGGGGAGGTGTCCCTCTTTATAGAAAGAAATGAAGCAGAAAGTTTAGGAAAATTACAGATACTTCCAGTGTCGGATGCAGAAACTTTCGTCAGGTTAATCATTAACAAACTAAAACTCCATTAGTTATATATAAAAATTCCATTAGAATAAACTGATTTCGTGTTTAATGATGGGTTACGCATATCCTACTTCCAATGAAAATTAACCACGTGGTATTACTCCAAGGCTCGGTTTGGAATAAAATAAATTTTTTGGATTTTTTTTTATCTATTTCATCTTTTAGATAAAAAAATTAATTTTTGGGTTCTTCTCGATTAGAGAAATTAGAAAATTAAATAAAGTATTTTTTATGAAAAAGTCAACTAAAATTCAAATTAATTTTTATTCTAATACATCTTTGCAAAAAAAAAATATATGTATTATTTTTTCGGATTCCTCTAATTAAGTATAATTTTTCATAATTTGAAGTTGTGTTTGAATCAAGAATTTGATGAAGGAAAAGAAAAAGAGGAAGAGGAAAAGATAATGGACGGAACAACTCAGATTTAGTCTTTTTTTACTTACTTTTCTTTTGCGGTCCAAGTATTTTGGGCCTACTTTAATGATCTAAATTGTTCGTATTGTACACTCTGTTGTGAAGATCAATACTGTAAAAAATTATATTGATCGAATACAAATCAATATCATTTTAGTATTATTTTATAACTTAATAAATATGTGTGATACATAGGATTATGCCCCATTATCTTAATATAAATTGATATCGATCGACTATTAATTTGTATCCGATCAATGTGATTCTTTTACGGTATTAAAATTCACGATGAGGTATACAATATAAACGAATTAAATAATTAAAATGGCAAAATAAGGCCAATCCAAAATTTGTACGGCAAAGAAAGCTATATTATTTCTTTTCCTATACAATTACTTCTTAAATTCTTAATCTAAGGCTATGTTTGGAATCAATTTTTTTTAGCTTTTCGACTAGTTTTTTTTAAGCTTATAAGCACAAAGGTCAGTCAAAATTGGCTTTTTTACTTTTTTGTTTTAATTTTTTTGCTTATTTTTAACTAAAGTATAACCAGAAAAGTAAAACAGCCAAAATATTTTATTTTTTTGATAGTATATTTAAAAAAAACTTCCGAATTAAGTGAACCAAACCGACAGTCTTGTGCCTTGACACCCACCTGACCACCACCAATAATTTTCCTATAAAAACCTAGTGGGATCCATGTTCTATACTTGCCAAAACACTAACTTGGCAAGACTCCGACAAGTTTGGTTCCATGTTTTTCATTTGATTTTGTTTTTCCTCGTACTTTGTAATGTTTCCAAAAACCATATGATCAGAATTTTTACTCAAAATAATATTTAAAATTTAAAATATATGAATTAAATTCATTTTGTTCATGACCCATGTAACGTTAGCTTT
>BRYF01000012.1:19785000-19787500 GCA_030159135.1 Actinidia polygama
TGACATGACTCACCCATGGCTGTCACTCGCTTTATTTAAGATTTTGTCTTCTTTTGAAGACAAAATTTTTATGACAGAGAGCAAATACATAGAGTTTGGGAAGAAAGAAAGAGAGAAAGAAAAGAAAAACATAATGGACAGAGTAAGTGAGAAAGATGAGTGGAGCGAGGGAGAAACGCGGACACAGAGAAACAAATAAATGGAAAAATTATATAGTGTGATTGTTATGAGCATAAATGATCAAATATTGAAATCAATGGTGAGATAAGATTTGATCGATGTGAATTTTTAGTATGATGATTATGGGTGCTAGATCTACATATCTATTGGCCATAATTCTAATTTGAGGTAAGTATGAGGTATACAATATGCTTTCTAAAACTACGAAATTATTTATTAAATTATCTGATTTTGTACTCCATTAGCAAGTGTGCTATCTGTTGAAATCCATGTGATTTATTAAAATTCATGACATTTATTGAATAAATGATGTGTGTTGGCTAAAGTGTCATGGTATTGAATGATATGGATTGGGTGAGCCTGTAAATAACCCTGACACCAGATAAAGCCAGAAAGGCTAGGTGAGGTGGGTGAGGCCGACCACCAATCGCATACCAAGAAAGATCGGATAAAAGGTCTTTGATGAATTATTGATTCGTTGAGCGTATTCTAGTTGTATTGTATACTTCCCTGCTTAATCTATTTTTCAGACGAACGAGGGAGTCCGGGTAGTGCAAGATGGGTCGAGTGAAGGACTTGAAATTTAATGATCATTTGTATTAATTATGTTTGGAGACATAATATAAATAAATATTAAATATTTAAGAATTTTAGCGCTCTGATTTGTATATAAAAAAATACGATTGCAATTACAATTAACGGCCGGGGCTGGGTTGTCACATTTTTAGGGTGGTGATGTTTGCATTTACCGTTTTCCCATAAAAACAATTTTTTATTGTTACAATTAAAAATTAAAATAATGCCTTTAATATTTTTTCCAATTGATTAAATCATGCATTGGTACTTTTGGTTTCTCAATACTGACAAGTGCAATTTGGGCAATGATGGTAAAAATAAATGTGGGGTGTGAATTTTAGAAATGAAGGAAAAAAAATAAAAAATAGACACTTACGGTGATTGCACGACAGCTACTGGAGGTGGACGGTGTTTTAGATTTTTGCTGGATCTAGTTGCAAGATAGGAACAGTGAGAACGACTGCCGGAGCTGTTTTCAAGAATAGCTCTCCGACGATCAAATTAAATTACCGGTGAATACAAAGTGTATGCAAAGGGAGTGTGTGTGTGTATAAGCTTGGAGTAACTGAAATTGCATACTTTTGAAAGACTAAAGTTTAGCCTTATATAACAGTTTGGCCTGTGTTTTGACGTGCCAACTATCATGTCACTGGACAAACTGCAGCTCGGCGCATGTCTCAACGCGCTGACTGGTGTGTCAGTGAGTAATTGACTGACCCAGCCATGCCTCTAAGGCATGGCTAGTAACTAGTCAGTCATGTAGTTGGCACATGATCCAGGCATCGGAGCTATAAGAGGAAAACGCGTTGTGCAAGCCACCTTCTATCTCCTGATAGGCCTCAGGATTGTCCTCGATTGTTGCGTCTGACACAGTAACCTTGTTGAGTTTACTAAGGAACGACAACCTGACAAAGATGCTTGTCCTAGCCTAGCCAGAGCTAATGTTGCGTATCGATCGAGCTCCGACGTAGAGACCCTGTCAAACTAGCGACAGTCCGACAGAAGCGCCTACCCTAACTCGGCCAAAGCTAATACTTAGTATTTTTATCCTCTTACAATAAATAGTAAATACAAAAAATACACAGTGTGTGTGGAGAAATATACAAAACATATTAACTTATTAGTTATTAGTTCATACAATCAATCTAAATCCAAAAAAATAATAATAACAATAAAAAAATAAAAAAAGATAGAAAACTAACAGCTCATCAACCTCACGTAACAAAAAAACAGTGGTGCTGCTCTTAGCAAGACCACGTGAAAGCACACTTATTAATGGCCCTTTTCCCACTATTTGGTATAGGATATTGACGTGAGAAACACTATTTTTCAGAATTTAACAAAAAAAAATTTAAAATTCAAATTAAATAGTTAAATTCATTTAAATATGTGAATCTCACGTAATTAAGTAAATTAAATTATTCATTTTAAATTTTAAGATCTTTTATGAATCTAAATTCTAAAACCGTTGCAGTGAAAAAATATCATAGACATGAACACCATTGACATTTTAGGTTTAGTTTGGATTATTTTATTTTTTAATTTTTTTTTTAATTATTTTGATTTTTAAGTTTTTTTATTTTTAGTAATTTTATTATCGTGTGATCTAATTTTTATATTTTTTAAAGTTTCAATTTAATGTTACGAGAAACCCAAACAAGTACTGAGTAATCTTAGTAAACAATGTGAAACACCTGATTTAATAATCACACAACATCAGACCCGGCCATGAGATTTCCGAGAT
>BRYF01000012.1:19832500-19835000 GCA_030159135.1 Actinidia polygama
TCATTGTTATGCCTTAAATCGATTCACATCATTCACGCACGCGCACGGAAATACACGCACACATAGGCACAATGATTTACAAAATTTGGCAACTTACCTACGTTCTCGAGTGGTGCAGATTTAATATATTAGAGAAAGATTTACAAATTACATATATATCACTCTTTCACTGGTAGTCTAGTGATGGTAGAGTCACAATCTCTCTCTCTCTCCCTGCCTCATATTATATTTTTTTTTACCCCAAATAGGGATGACAATTTCCCTCGCCCCGCCCCGATCGGGGTGAAATTTTGGGGGTTTTCGAAATTTGGGGCGGGGATCGGGGAAAAAAATTCAGGGACGAGGCAGAGACGGTTTTGTATATCCTTGCCTCGATCCCCGAACAAAAAAGAATTCAACAAAAATATATAAAAATTCAAATATTAAAAACAAGTTTTGATTTATTTTTTTATCTCAAACAAAATTAACTTATTTAATTTAGTTTTTTTCTAAAAAAACTCAAAAGCCCAAAAACCTATTAGCCCAAATGGACCTTAAGCTCACATCATAATAGACCCTTGGCCCAACTTGATGAAGCTTTTAGGCAATTAGGGTCATAAGGTGGTCACATTGCTTCAGCCACTATGCCTCTCTCTCTCTCTCTCTCTCTCTCTCTCTGGCTTCGCCAATCGCCAGCCTCCGTTCGCTGTCACCCCTCACGGTCATCCAAAATTGTGAGCACCATGTTCGATCTCCACTTACCGTTGCTTTTGAAGCTAGGGATTGACGGCGAAACACCTCTCTCACTCTCATTAGTCTCTCTCTCTCTCCCCATGCTAGAAAGGCCTTGAAGCTAGGGATCGACGATGTACAGTTCGATTGGTCGACGTCGCTGCGACGCCCAACGCCGAATGGCAGGAAGCAGGTGGCGTTGCCTCGGAGATCGATCAACGATGTATGCCCCCTCTCCCTCCCTCTCTCTTCTATTTATTTTTTATTTATTTATTTTGGATTTATTTTGGGGTTCAAATTCGGGGCGGGGATCTCTGGTCCTCGTTAGGAGCGGGGATAGGGGGTATAACAAATTCTCCATCGGGAATCAGGGCAGGGGCGGAGACGGGGATAGGGATTGTAAAATTTCAAGGATCGAGAATGGTAAAACCAACCTCCGCCCCCACCCCACCCCACCCCATTGCCATCCCTAACCCCAAATACACAGTCTGCTATATATATAGGCTGCGAATTTGAATTCAAATCCAACTAGGAGTTATGAATCTAAATCCAATAGAGACTTTGAATTCAAATCCAACTAGAAGTTTAAAGTCAATTCCAACAATCTCCACCTTGGCAAAAAACTTTCCTAAATAGAGTAACACTTCTACTGATGCATCTTTTGGCACCATATTTTTTTTCGTCAAGTTTGCCAAATCCAATAATCTCCATTTTGGTGGAAAACTTTTTCAAATAGTAAGATTGCTACTGATGCACCTTTTGGCGCTAAATATTGGTCAAGTTCAAGCAATAAAAACTTAACCCAGAGTCACGATCTTCTCCACACTTATGACGTTTCACCTTGCTAGGATCTTCTGACTTCAATGAATCACAAATGTTCGAGATATATCGAACTAAAACCAAGTGATCCAAGCAAACTGAGATACCAAATTGATGAATCACAATTGTTTAAGACATATCGAATCAGAATCAGAATCAAGTGATCCAAACAAATTGAGATACCAAATTGGAATCTTCTCACAGATGCTGGTGCAAGATATGAGATCCCTACTTAAAAAGCCTTCCCTAGTCTGAGAGTCTTTTCACACATGAGATCCCTACTCAGAAAGCCTTCCCTAGT
Source organism: Actinidia polygama (assembly GCA_030159135.1). Taxonomy (NCBI): domain Eukaryota; kingdom Viridiplantae; phylum Streptophyta; class Magnoliopsida; order Ericales; family Actinidiaceae; genus Actinidia; species Actinidia polygama. The sequence goes on from BRYF01000012.1 coordinate 19,834,332, forward strand.
CTGAGAGTCTTCTCACACATGAGATTCCTACTCAAAAAGCCTTCTCCACAAATGTTATATTCAAATCAAAGATCCCTATTCCGAGAGCCTTTCCATAAATGCATGTAACTAGATAATGAGATCCCTATTATGAGAGCCTTCTCACACATGAGATCCCTAGAAAGCCTTCTCACGTATGGCAGATGTCTTCAGCAATCTTTACCCCCTATGCCCAAATGTGGGGGGTGAACCACCATCCTGATTGTTGTGCTATATTCCTCTCTTCTAGAGTAACAGAACAAAATCCACAAAAACTGAAAAACTCCACCCAAACTAATATGCTCCACCAAAATAGATAAATTTCACCCAAAACTTACATAAGATCAAAATATATAAATTCTGACCACACGAATGAGTCCAAAATATAAAAAAAACTTAAGAAGGGCTAAACTAATATCAATTATTGTGCCCTAAATTGATTCACACCATTTATACACGCGCACGAAAACACGCGCACACACATGCACAGTGATTTACGAGATCGACAACTTATCTACGCTCTTAGGTGGTGCAGCAGATTCAATATACTAGAGAAAGATTTACAATTACATATATTTCACTCTCACCGGTAGTCTAGTGATGGCAGAACCACCACCTCTCTCACTATTTCTCTGCCTCACACTATATTTT
>BRYF01000012.1:19870000-19872500 GCA_030159135.1 Actinidia polygama
CCAAATCCAGCTTTTTCCCAACATGTTATGTGATTGTGATGGTACATAGATTCAGTATCCATGTTAGGTCTCTGATTGCTTGACTTATTACAAGATTAGCAAATTTAAATTACTCGAAAAGTTAGTTACACGTATTGCATGTCATGATTGAAACCCTATTTTTTCTTCTTTGATGGAACTCAAACTTTGAATTATTTGAGGTGTATGTGTAAATTAAAGTTATTTGATACAACCAATAATTGTCATAGGAAGAGGACATATGCCAACCCTTTACCCTTGTGCCCAACCCTATGGGGCATTAACACATGGTTGTAGATTTTTACATAACACAAAGTGTAATTATTATGAAGGAACTTATTCAGTATTTTGAAGATTATTCTTAGTTTTATTTAAAACTAAAAGGTAATAATGAAAATCGCATCCGAACGAGGGCTTAAGATTGAGAAGAAATAAATTTTGGCTAATTTACGCAACAAATGTACAAAACTTCGATCCGGATACAGCACCCTCTCACAAGGGGTTTGGGACCTGCATCATATGGGTTTACCGGTGCGACCCACTTCATTTGAGAAGGTTATGGTCGAAATTGTGTCCGAAAGCTGTGTAGATAATCGATTAACACGTAAGCAATGAGTTAATCCATGTATAAAGGTATTATTCTAAGTTGAGTTGGTAACAAATAACCAAAGGCTAATATGGCAATTGTAGTGACGACAACATTTCTTATATTCTTCGGTTTGTTTGTTAATATGTAGTTCTCAACTATTTTTTTTTAATTCTAAGTTAAAGGTATTTTTTTTTGTTTCTTAAAATGTCTTAAGAATGTCATATTTATGAGATTAAACTTAAACTCCGGTAATTAGTCTAACTAATCCCCCCCCCCCTCTTTATTGGCATTTTTCAATTAACATGATTTATTTTGGGGTTTGGTGGGTATTTGATGTTTTTTTTAAACAAAGAATCAAAACTACAAAATGTTAAAACTCGAAAAATCTATCGACACTTTAGGCTTTATTTGAAGTGAGGATTTACATTTCTAAAAGTTTGAAATTTGTATTTTTTTTCCTTTTCATTTATCAAATCTATAAGTACTGTTTCGATTAAGAATTTGATGGGAAAAGGAAAAAAATTAAAAAAATTAAAAAATTCAACGATTCGGAAAGTAATTCAAGACTAACATGTCCAATAAATTGCTACTAGAACTTTTCTTTCTAGTAATTTTTTTTGATTCATAATTTTTTTTTGAAAATCCAAAACTTTACCTTATAAAAATTATGCAAGCTATAGTTTTTGAAATTTAGTTTTTTTTTTGTACAACAAATGTGTACGTTACGATAATTATATTGAACGAAGTTCAGTTTAGACTAACTATTTTAGCTGTTTTAATTTATTTTTTTTGAGTTTCTTCGTCTATAAAAAAAATTCACTAAAATAAATAAACAAAAAAATAAAATAATTTTTTTTTTGTCTTTAGTAGATCTTTTTTTAAATCTGAATAAAATTTTTATTTTTGAATTTCTCTGATCAATAATAATCAAAAAAATAAAATAAAATTATGAGGAGGTCAAAAAATCTACCAAAGATTTAAAAAAATGCCAAAAATTAATACAGTTAAATTTAATTAAAAATAATTAACCCATAGCGTGTATCACACTTGTAGTTTTTCAACAGACAAAAAACAGCCTTTCAAACCTATCTTTATTTGTTCAAAGGCCCCCAAAAGTCTCTCCAAATGGCCCAGCATCTATTTCTTGGGATTCCAAAACAACAAACTTTCCCTTTCTTTCCCTTTCATATTGACCACAAAAAGGACTATGAGAGTAATTTTAGAAATGTACTTTTTAATTTAAGAACATCCAATTACACAATTTTGGTGTTAATTATGTATTAAAAATTCTAATAGAATAGAATTTTTAAAATTAATATATTATCTTGTTCTTTCCAAAAAATTCGGTGGAACCGAAAAATCGATTTGATCCAGTCTAATCTGACCAGTTTGTTTTGATTTTTGAGGAGTCGGTTTGGTTTCAGTTCTAAAATCTTGAAAACCGACCAGTCTGGTTTAATTCACAGATTTTTGTGATCGATTTTAGTTTCGAAGTGAACCGAACCGAACCAAACCAAACCGAATAATATTAATAATTTTTTTGTATTTAGTACTATGAGTTTTTTTTTTGTTGCTAGATGCTCCCTATAGTTTTGTTATTGTTGTTTTGTTGGTGTTGGTGTTGTTGCCTGTTGTTTGCTGATACTACTACCGCTATTACATAGATACGTTTATGTCATAGATATGTGATTGTTTAATTAAAAATTTAATAATTTATTTATTAAAATCGTGGTTCTAAACTGGAATTGAACCGTATTTTTTAAGTTTAAATTGAATTAATTTCAAGTTTTGAAACCTAACTAATTCAATCCCTGTGCATCCCTAGTTCTCACATTCTTAAAACTATTTTCTAGTCAAGGAAATGGGTATTTTGACTTTGAGTGAAGAAATGGC
>BRYF01000012.1:19890000-19892500 GCA_030159135.1 Actinidia polygama
CTGCCTATATGAATTACAAATGGTGTCACTATTCATATTGGGCTTGGGCTTGGGCTTGGGCTATTGGGCTTGGGCCCAATAGTGTCTACTATTCATCTGGGCTTTCATCTGGGCTTGGGCTATTGGGCTTGGGCCCAATAGTGTCTACTATTCATCTGGGCTTCCATTAATGGGCTGGATCCAACAAATTTCATTATTGGTTCTTGTAGTTTGACCAAAATTTTGCTCTGATTCTTGTAGTTTTAATTTAAATAATTAAAATTTTGTAGTTTAATGTAGTCCCTTTTGTCAATATTCGTAAAAAATTTGAATGGGAAGTGAGTATTGATGGACAAATGTGTCATTGCGTACTTCTTTCGAGTTAACAATATTGACAAAAAGATACATTAGCAATAGATTAAAACTATAGGGTTCTAACTGCTCATATTAAAATTATAGAGACCATAGTAAAATTTTAATCAAACTACCGGGACCAATTATGATTTTTTTTTTTGCTTGAAATTTTAAATTAATATATCTTTTGTTGTGAACATTTGGTTTTAATAAAAATTACATTTTTGAAACATTCTTCTCGAGATCTATCAATTAAGATCTACATTGAATATAAAATTATGTCAAATAAAAAGTGTAAAAATTTTGGTACGGTACAAGTGTGCAAATTTATTATCATTTATGCAAATGTACAAATTTTGATCTAATAATGTAAATTTTGCTACAATTAGATAATTTTTTGTAAAATTATGCAAATTTTAGTCATATTGTATGTAAAAATTGTCCTAATTGGTTCAAATTTTGATTAAAGTGTGCCAATTTAGTACAATTGGTGCAAGCGTGCAAATTTTGGTCTAATTTGTGATAATTTTAGTTCAAGTGTGAATTTTTTTTTATAAATATGCAAATTTGGTACAATTGGTACAAATGTGCAAACATTGATTGAATTGTGCAAATTTTGTTATAATTGGTAAATTTCTAGTCTAATTATGTAAATTTCTCTACAATTTATAAATCTTGTTCTCCATTCTATGAAAAAATGTCTCAACTTCTGCAAATTTTGTTACAAGTGTGCAAATTTGGGTCCAAGCATACAATTTGTACAATTTTGTCAATTTTTAATACAAATGTGCAAACTTTACAAACTATCAATTTTTTATACAATTGTGGAATTTTTGATATATATTCTCTACCAAAAACAAAATCAATTAGCTCAAGTGAGCAAATTTTTGTGCGATTGTGCAAAAATTTTAAGTACTTATATTTTAAGTATTTAAAATAAAAAGAAAGCTACCAGACCACTTATGGAGACATTTTTTTAATGTTAAATACTTATTTTTTAATGTTAAGTTTTTCAATGTTAATTTTCTTTTTGTAGGTTTATTTTTTTTACTTATGTTGTTTGTTTAGATGAGAGAGAGAGAGAGAGAGAGAGAGAGAGAGAGAGTGTACATGTAGTGGTAGGGTAGGGAAAAATTGGTTCAGTGGCATAGGTGAATTGACACTACTTGATTGATGGGTCAAAAATACGAGTGAGAAAAGAAACAAGTTTATTGGATAAATATAGTTTTTGAGAGGTAAAGCGGGAATAGACGCAGGTGTTTAGAGAGAGAAGTATAAATAGAAAGAGAGAGAGGGAGAGTTGGAGAGAGTAGAGGATAATGGAGGCGGCAGTTATGGGTGGCAGTGGCGGTGGTGGGCGGGCATGGGTGGCGATGGTGATAGCCGTGGTGAAAATTTTTGGTACAAATGAAGTATGTGAAAACTCATTGTCCCATTTTTACAGATCAAAATGAAACATTGGCCAAATTATAGGGACCAATAGTGGTAACATTATTTCTTAAAAAGGGTCACGTGAGTTTCACGTGCTCACTTTTCGTCCAAATTCTTAACGGATATTAACAAAGGAACTAAATTAAAATCAAATTAAAACTGCAAGTTTCTAATTATACAAACTAAAACTACAAGGACTAAGTTCAAACTTTGGTAAAACTACAAGAACCATTAATGAAATTGTCCCTTAAATCTTTTGGAAAAAGTTGAGAAATCAAACCCAAATCAACTCCCTATTGGCAAGTATTTTCATGTCTTATAGTGGCCCATATGTTTTCTTTGTCACACAATCATTTGCTTTTCTCTTCCCCCCTCATACCCCTTATCTTAGAATATTGCCATTCCTCAATGAGTTTTTGAAGTTTGGAAGATTTGGTATGCTAAATGAAAATATATGATGTTTCTTATCTCATAGTGCTCACAATGAAGACTCAATCATGTAAGAAAAAAGTATCAACATGAAGAGACTAGTGGAAGAATTCTTTCTTTCTTTTTCCCTCTCTTTTGATATTGGAAAAAACTATATATTTTTGTGGTGTTAATTGCACATTCTTGTAGTGTAATTTTGAATAGCGGTGTACCATAAAAAATTAGGATTGTGCAAGTCAGGGCGAGTTTGGATGGATTAAGGGTCTGACCAAGTCCAATTCATGGTGTACCAAAGTTTACCCGAGCC
>BRYF01000012.1:19915000-19917500 GCA_030159135.1 Actinidia polygama
ATTTTTCATGGATTTAGAAGGAGAGACCATATTGTAACTATTAAAATTAGAACTTCATGGATCTAAGTAAAATACTCCTAAACTATAGGGACCAATACAAAATTTACCCTTCATGTTCACTTGAAAAACCTGAAACTAATTCATGTTTACACACGTGTTTCGTAAATCAATAGCCGTTCGCGGTCGGCGCGCAAAGCGCACGTCACCAATAAATGACAGCTAGGTACGATGATGTCACTTATCGTGTAGAGTGACGTCACACACGACATATTGGACATGGATAATGCCGATCTTATGCGGCTCCTTCCTTCTCGGCGTTGTCGTCCCAATTGGATTGAGACCTATCGTCGTCGTCCACGTGTCATGAAAATATTGCTCAAAACCATCACGGGTGACGATAACGTGACCGCACAGTCACGATGCCAGTCAACTCTCTCATAATAATCGTAATTGAATTTTTTTAAGGAAAATAATTTTTACACTTTTTTTATCAAATATATTTTATTTTTTGTTTTTATTATGGAGTGTATTTAATAAATAAAAAATAAAAAATAAATTATCAAATGCACTCCATAATAAGAACAAAAAATATAATGCATTTAATAAAAAAAAAGAGTGCAAAAATTATTTCCCTTTTTTAATACTTTTGATCTAGATTTTAAAAAGATTTCTTTAGTTGTTTTGATGTTAAATTTTTAATGAGGATAATCTGAAAATATAATTTTTTAAAAAAAATATGTAAAAGACAAAAAAAAATTAATTTATAAAATTATTTAAATTTTTTTAAATTTTTTTTTAGTATTTTTGTTTTAAATTTGATAAAATTATTTATATCTTTAGACTCTTCTCGTCAAGAGAAGTCGAAAATGTATAAAATTTTAATTAAAAAAATATTAAAAATAAAACAGTGAAAAAAATCTTTTTAAAAGTTAGACCATACAAAGCTCTTTCAATAGCTGTTTGTTCAGAATTTATAATTTCTCGAATTTTCTTGAGGGGAGGAGTATGAAAATGTAAAAAAAGATTAGTAAATAGCATAAAATGTATACATGTGAAAATTATATACATATCCATACAAAGACATTGAAACATGTTAAAAATATATATAAATACATGTGAGTCGCGTGCGTTAACTAGTAGCGCATGATCATATCTCAATATATTTTACATATTTTAATACATTTTTTTAACGTATATTAAGGCAAATTATACCCGTATTGATCTAATTTGCTAAGACTTTTTCAGTTAAACTAAGTTTTTATTTTATATAAATTTTTTAAAAATTCCATAACTTGAATTTTACTTATTTTTCCCAAATAAAATTTATATTTATATAAATATAATTGCAAAAAAAAGGTCTATGATTGGGGAATCAAAGAAATAGCCACAACTTTTGTGAATATAGGGGTGCAAAATTAATTAAACAAATACCCAAACGAAAAACTTTGAGATTTTATAGATGTTTTGATTTCGAGTTTTTTTTTCTTTATCGAGTTTTTTAATCGTTTAATCAAAATTTTATACTTTTTAAGGTCCTCTTATCTAGTGGAGTCTGAAAATGTAAGAAAAATCATTCAATTTGACAAGAAAGTTCACTAAAAACAAAAACAAATTGAGAAATTAATTAGATTTTTTGTCTCTAGTGTATTTTTTTTAAATCTGAACAAAATTTTTATACTTTCAGATTCTTCTTGTCAAGAAGAACCCGAAAAAAAGTATAAGATTTTAATCAAACAGTAAAAAAAAATCACTAAAAACTAAAACAAAAAAAATCATTTTAGTTGGAGGAGATCAAATGGTTTTTTTCCTCTATTTTTCCTATTTTTGTCTGCCATAAGAAAAACAAATATAGTTTTAGGCGACTTTATCCATTAGGCAAACACACAAAAAATATGTTCCTTATTTATATTCAAAAACATCACCCCCCAAATGAAAATCTAAGTCCTAAAATAGTACTCAATCAACCCCCATATGGCAAACGAACATGAATCAATTCACATGTTAATTTTATTTTTTTTTAGAAATAGAGATTTTATTTGCTTTGACTTTGTACATAGATTAGATGCTAAAATATTTCAATTGGTTGAACATTGAGATTTTTTTCTTAAAAGAAGACGTGTGTGGTGATAAATGATGAAGGAAACACTTGTGTTACGGTCCCTGAATTTTGACTAAAAAACTTTTTTTGAATTCAAAATTAGTGGTTAAGATTTACTTGGTTAAATAGAGATCACGTAATCAAGTAAATCTGGACAATTAATTTTGAATTAGGAGAATTTTTTCTTTATCCAAATTTGGAGAGCGTAGGGTTTTTCTTAAGAAAAATGCTAACCACGACCTATTCAAGGATGGATCTTAGAGTTTTCAAGAAATTCAAGTTTATATTAGCATTAATTCTTAATATTTTTAATATACGCTAGTCACTCTAAAATTAAAATTAGTATTGTAAGCAATGTGTAAGTTATAGATTTTGTGTTATGTATGTTTATTCTGTTTTTTT
>BRYF01000012.1:20035000-20037500 GCA_030159135.1 Actinidia polygama
TCTTTCTCTCTCTCTCTCTCTCTCTCTCTCTCTCTCTCTCTCAAATTTTCTGTGTTTCTAAGTGTTCAAAAAACTGTGTATAAAAATACTTTATTCCATTCCAAATAAGACTCTACCACACGATGAGTATGCCATGTCAATGAATATTTTCCATGCTCATAATTTTGTGTACAGAAGTACTTTATTACATTCCAAATAAGCAGCCTTCAATAATATCGCAGAAAGTTACTGTAACCTCTATTTACCAATCCTTGCATTTAATCCTGTTCCATCTCGTCTTTGCGCGTATTCCTACATAAAAATTAGCATTTTTTTCACAAAACAATCTACTTCATTTCATATCACAAGCTCGTGAGCTACTCCATTCTCATTTTCCTGTAACAACAATGGCTGCTGCAGCAAAACTGCTTGTTGTGTTCTTGGTCGCACTCTTGATGCTCTCCTCGGATTCACAAGCTCGCGTCTTTAACAATAAAATGAAAAGCCATGATCTTTTCCGTGCACTGGGCTTTGATGCCTCTGTAATGGAGCCTGGTCAAAACAAGTCGGTCTTGGGTCCAACCGCTGCACCATTAGTGTCACACCCCGGTCAAACAAGACCCGACCACGTAAGCAAACAACTCAAAAGGAAGAAAAGTCAACGAAAATAATTTTACAACATCTTGTCATAACATCAGAATATGAATAAATCCCTCCCGTGGGACCATGCTCTCCATGAGCTATCAAATACAAAACTACATATATGATAGTACATGGACAATGCCCACACCGGGCCAAAAGAATATTACAATTCTACAAAAATATCTATTCACAAGTTCATTAAACAAATAAATGAACGGCAACCATGTGCCTCAAGATTCAGGAGAGACCTCGGTACCTGAAATTTATTTTATAAAGTAAAGGTGAGTTACCGTGAAAAGATTTAATAATGGGCTTGATGTCTCAAGCCAAAAATCATTATACATATGTATATGATACAACATAATGCAATGAGTTATCCTTCATTCATATCAAAATACTCCCTTTTGATTCATGATTTCTCAAATTCATAATTTCACAACCTTTTTTTTTCTCAAAAAGTATTTATTCAATCCTTCCGAATGACACACCTAGGCTAGTACATAAACCGACCTCATTATGCCCAAGCATATGAGACAATATCCGAACCACTCCTAAGTTTCCATTGTAAGCCTTAATATCCCTACCGTTTGTCAACTTCCCGGACTTTCACCGTAGGCCTTGACATGCCTTCCGTGTATACCATTGCCATCAAAGACTTTAACAGCCAACTTTTCGGACTTTCACCGAAGGGGAGGCATTCCCTATCGTCACGTAGTTGCCATCTAGGACTTTAACAACCAACTTTCCGGACTTTCACCAAAGGGGAGGCATTCCCTACCGTCACATAGTGCCATCTAGGACTTTTTAACCTCGGTTTAATCTAAGCCATCTTATTCCGGTATATCCTAGCGTGTCATTCTCAAAACTATTTCCAAATTTACAAGTCCAATTGAGCAACAAATGTCACATATTAGGTCAACCGAAGTTGACAACCTAAGGTGAGGTTAGGTCGTCCTAAGTTGACGACCTAAGTTTAATCAGAAAGATGTGCTGACATCCTAAAGTGAAGTTAGGTCGTCCTAAGTTGACAACCTAAGTTTGAAGTTAGGTCGTCCTAAGTTTGAAGTTAGGTCGACCTAAGTTTGATCAGAAGGTTTTGCTGACATCCTAAAGTAAAGTTAGGTCGACCTAAGTTTGATCAGAAGGTTTTGCTGACATCATAAAGTAAAGTTAGGTCGTCCTAAGTTGACAACCTAAGTTTGAAGTTAGGTCGTCCTAAGTTGAAGTTAGGTCGACCTAAGTTTGATCAGAAGGTTTTTGGGATAGCCTAAGTTAAGATAGGTCGACCTAAGTTGTCATCCTAAGTTCCTAGTTTCAATCCTGCGTGTTAAAATTTTGGATTTTCAACACTTCATATTTTCATCTTACAACAATCTTTCCATTTCAAGTTCAATACTCAATTTAATACCTCAATAGACTACATATAAGCCCTTAACAATAATCCAAAGTAAAACCCCACACAGAAAAACCTCTTTACAACTTCAATAATAAATAAAGTGTTTACATTTAATGTTCAATATTGAAATAATGTCTCAATAGACTTTATACAAACTATTAACAACAAACCAATATTAAACCCCACAAGATAACCCCCTTTACCTCTATTTCAAGCAAGAACAAGCTCCTCAACAATGGTGATGTCCAAAATTCGAATTGCTCCGATCCCAAACTTTATTGGCTCAAATCGAAGCCCTCGTTGTGTAGATACTCTTGCTCAAGAAATATCACCCAAACCTCACCTTAAATCACCTAGATCTAAGTTGTTGTTTTTATACAAAACCCTAGAGAGAGGAAGAAGAAGACCATAAATGCAAAATAAATGTTTTTAGTAAATGCTAGCAATTTGAGTTAAGCCAAGTAATGGGAAAAGACTTAAATA
>BRYF01000012.1:20045000-20050000 GCA_030159135.1 Actinidia polygama
GTAGAACCAAGCTCTCCATGAGCTATTAAATACAAAACAAATGATATCCCAAAGACAATATCCTCACAAAGTCAAAATAATATTACAATTTCCAAAATACATGTCAACATGTTTATTAAATGAAATATATAACTGGCATCCTCATGCCTCACGATTCAGGGTAACCCTCGGTACCTGAAATTCATTTTATAGTAAAGGTGAGTTACCTTGAAAAGATTTAACAATGGCCTTGAAGTTTCAAGCCAAAACCATGATACATAATCATATAATGAAAACATGATGCAATAAAATATGTTTTCATCCATATCAAAATATACTTTTGATTTTCAATTTATGATTTCTCAAATCAATAAGTTCTCAAATTTCTGACTTTTCTCAAAAAGCAATCATCCAATAATTTTTTTAAATTTTCTAGCTTTTCTCAAAAGCAATAATCCAATTTATGATTTTTTTTTTTAAATCAATGATTTTCACCTCTCCAGCTTTTCTCAAAAAGCAAACTCATACATAACCATCAGTCAAATTCTCGGATTTTCACCGAAGGCTCATGACATACCCAAAAGTCAGTCAATTTCTCGGACTTTCACCGAAGGCTCATGACATACCCAAAAGTCAGTCAACTTCTCGGACTTTCACCGAAGGCTCAAGACTTACCCAAACGTAGCGCAGTTGCCATCTAGGACTTTTCATTCAGTCAACTTCTCGGACTTTCACCGAAGGCTCAAGACTTACCCAAACGTAGCATTTTCTTTCCAAAACTATTTTCAAATTTTCAAATTTCAACATATATCAAGTTACATTTGCTAACAGCTTTTAATGTAAATAATATAATACGCATGATATTATAAACCATCAATAATATGCATTATTAAAAATTATGTCGAATGCATTTGTTATAAACAAATTATATAAACATAACCTAACTCAATTTTTCGTTTATAATTTCCATTATAAACCATGTATTTTTATTTTAAGTTCAATACTCAAAATAATGTCTTAATAGACTTTATATAAGCTATTAACAACAAACCCAAAGTAAAACCCCAACAAACTAACCCCCTTTACCTCAATTTGAATTTTACGCCCTTTGTTATGAAGATCTGGCTCCCATGATCATCATACTAAAATTTTGCCTTGATCCGACGTCATCTCACCGTTGATCTATGTCACTATTTTTCATGATCAAAGACTAACCACACTATATAATTTCTCTCATTTCTCTCTCTCTTTTCTTTCTTCCTCCCGTGTCTCTCATTCTCTCTTTCTTTCTTTCTTCCTTCCGTATCTCTCTCTCCCTCTCCCTCTATCCTTATATATACATATATAATTATTATTTTATTTATTATTTTATTATTTTATTTATTATTTTATTATTTTATTATTTTATTTATTTATTTATTATTCTTTTCTCTTTTTCTTTTCTTTTCTTTTCTTTTTTCCTCCTTCTTTCGGCGCCACTTCGGCCACTTTCACTTTCGGCCGAATTATTTTTCCTAAATTACACTCAGCCCCTTCAACTTTTAATTACATTATATCATCTCAATTTAAATGTCCTCTTTATCTTTATCCCAAAAGTTATGAATTTTTCAATTTAAACCCAATTTAAAATACACTTAGGTCCACTAATCCACATGTGACCTAATTAACTATACATGAATTCAATTATACCCACATCCAAAATTATTCATATATATAAAGAAAATTTTTGAAACCTTACATCCCCTGTTCCGGTGCTCGGTGCAGACACCACTGACCTTGCTAGGGCGGAGATCTCCATCGAACTGTTGCTACAGAGGCGAGCTTGGAGATCTTCCTCGCCGGAGCTCTGGGTAGTCGTTGCCAAGGATATATCGCTCGAGCCAAGGCCTTCGTTACATTTGAGGTGCCGCTGCTCAACGAGCTTGGAATAATAAATGCGCTGGAAGCTTGGACGAGAGGCAACAGACGACGATATTCCCAAGGGATGTCAGGGGACAAAATGTTACTTGCGCGTTAACGTACCTTTTGACAACCCCCATGCCTGGATGGAGACGTTGTCAGTTGATCATGAGCTACCAGCCACGCTATAGGGGCACGACTGGGTCAGCCTCCTACTTACTGAAACAGCAATAGACGTGTACGAACACGCGCCCAACTGCAGCCTGTCGAACGACGAGACAGTTAGCACGTCCAGCCACACGCTGAGCTAGAGTATAAAAGGTAACACTGTTGTTCTCATAAAGGTACGTGCAACCTTGCTATCAAACTATATATACACTTTCTCTCTTTCTAAGATTTCGGACGACTAACTTGACCATCGGAGAGCCGTTTCCCAAAAACAGCTCCGGCGACCGGTCTCACTGTTTCTGTGTGTGCAACTAGGGCATTGCTGGTTAACCGGATGACGGGTTGGAGCTGTAGAACCGCTGCGGGCTATCCTCGATTTCCTTTCTCTTAATCATATAACAACAACCCCACAATAAGCCTATTATGTTTCCAGCAACAGCAACAGGCTACAATAAATAAAACATAAGCTGGAAATTGGACTCATGTTTTATCTTCTTTATGCCAATCATCTTTATTGTGGTTGGATCTTGCATATGTTGCCCATTCTCTCTCCCTCTCTCTCTGTGCGCATGTATGATTTGACTAGCTCTATACGAGTTAAGAGTGGTACCTTGTGCTTGATGAATAATTTGATCATGACTTGGTTCAGATTCATGGCCTCCCAATCTGAACCAAGTCAATTGGGTTATTGCCCAAATGAATTTTCATTTTCTGCTGCACTTAAATCCTCCGTCACCGGAGAGTTGCAGCAGCTTCACTCTTTGATAATGCACCCGAATGAGTATGTCTCGTGCTCTCTCATTACACCCCATGCTAAAAAGGGTTTGATATCTGATGCCTTTTTCTTAGTTTCGACCAGCTTAGTAGAAGAAAGAATCTATCTTTGATCTACACCAACCTTTCCCTTCCTTACCTGACTGGGAGGTTGTTCCAAAGTTTCCTAAGGTTTAGGTTCTAATAGGTAAGGCAAGATAAGACTAGATTAGATTGTCTCTTCTTCCGGTACCAACTAAGGTTAGTACGATGTTCTCTTTCCTCCTCGTAACAACAATTCGTAAAGATCATATATCCTTCGAGCCGAAGGCGAAGATGCAATCCGTGCAGCTAAGCGACCCGCACACTAATACACCACCTCCTGCGGTACCCCACAAATATAATTGCCGGACTTTATAATAAGACAGGTCAATCATATAGCACAAGAGTTTCTTGGAATATATTGACTGCGGCTTCTTCCCGAATGGTGATAACAAAGAGGTTTTTGAACTATTTCAACATCGACACGTGTATCCCGATTTATAAAGTACGAGTACGTGAATTAGTACAAACAAGTACGTTAGTATGACAAAAATTGAAAAAAGTATGGTACGCTGTTAAAAAATATATTTTTATAATTTTTAGTATTAAATTATATATAATAATTAGATAAGAATACAAAAATTAATTAATAGATTCGCTAATTAAGAATCTAAACTATTAAATATAGTTCAATAAGAAAATTAGGCACAACTAGAATTTAGTGTTATTATCTTGAAGAACTTGCGCACTATAAGTTAAAAATTATAAGAATGATGAGCTAAAAAAAAAATCTCGTCATCTCTGCATAGAAATAAGAATTATTCTAGTTGAGGTACGTCTCCGATATATAGTTGTTACCATTAAGGTACAAAAAGAATTATTAAAAAAAATTGGTAAACATTTTTGAATACTAGATCAAACCCGAACAACTATTTTTTTCTTTCCAATAAGATAGTGTTAGTTAGTTACAAAATCAATTTAATTACTACAGTCTATTGACGAGGCACATACACTCACGGCACGGCACGAGGCACATAAAGGTCGGGCTTAGATTTTTATCAAATGAACACAACGTATCACGACTAAAAATGGACACGGCATGGTTTGGTACAAAGCACGATAAATATGAAAATAAATAAGCCAGGCCGGATTGGTACGACCCATTTGACATCTTTAATTGAGTCTATTGAGTAATGGCATTTTTGGTGGTTCTAAGAATATTTCTGGTCAATTCTCATGCAAAAATGCCAAGGCTATAACAGATTTATATAATCTCTCTTCCTTGCACCTATTGTTATATTTATGAGCATTTGTTAAACTGCTGTACGTAATTTTTCCGGATAAGCGTAATCCGCATGCTCCAACGTCGGTTGCTCATTATCCGGTGTACTGAAGTACTCATTACTTTCCAAATACGCAAACTTCGAAGAGTTCTCAGAGATTACTGTAATCCCCACGTATCAATTGTTGTAGGGTTGTGTACGACGTAAGTGATGGAGAGAAATTGAAGATAGACATTTGTGGTGGTAAAGTAGTGGCTGGAGGCTACTGCTGGAAGCTACTGGCAGATGAACCAAACTATACAATAAGAATGGTGAGAATGGCTTCCGGAACTGTTTTCAGGAAATAACTCTACAATGGTCAAATTAAAAAACCGGTGAATACACAAGGCTTATGATATCAAGAATTGCATATCTTTGACTGAATAAGGCCGAACCTTACATAGTAGTTCGACGCGTATGTGAATGCGCTAACTGTTGTGTTACTGAATAGACTGTAGCTCGACGCGTACCTGAATACGTTGACTACTGTGTCCGTGAATAGGCAGCTGACCCAGTCATGTCCTAGGACCTGGTTGGTAGCTAGCCATCATGTCGCCTACCTCTCAATCCACGCATGTGGGCTATCAAAAGAAATCTCGTCGTGTTGGTTATCTTTTGTCCCTTGATGTGCCTTGAGATCGCCGCTAACCGTTGTGTCTCGACCGAGCTCTGGCTCAATGACCCTGTCGAGCTTGATACATAGCAACGGCCAAGCGGCGCTGCTTGCCCTAGCTCGGACAGAGCTAATGTCCGGTGATGTCTCGATCGAGCTTGGGCGCAGAGACCCCACCGAGCTTGCTATAGAGCAACAACTTGGCAACGATACGTATCCTAGAT
>BRYF01000012.1:20092500-20100000 GCA_030159135.1 Actinidia polygama
TAATTATGTGTGGTCAATATGTTAAATATCTTAAAAATGTGTGGTTAATATGTGTAATTATCCTTACAGTTTCTATAAAATCAAATACTTTAAATTATTAAAAAATTGAGAGGGACAATTTTGGTATAGTAAAAATATACACAGTAAGAGAAAATTTTAGTTTCTTTATTAAACTTATTATACCAATTTTAACTTGCAACTAAAAACACAAACTTCGAAATGTATCTTTTTGAAAAATTGACTTAAACCGAGTTTGAATCCTTTGTCCCCGTCCCTGTCCCATGCATGGTCTATGCAATGCCTTTTTATTGTTGTCACGTTACAAAATCAAAGGACAAGATCGAGGGCGTAGAACATAGGATAGAACTGGAAAGAAGAAATCACATTAACCAGCTTTTGTTTTTCTTTCTATAAACCTAACTTTCTCAAGAAATCGCTTCAAGAAAGGCAAACCAAAATCTCTAGTAATAAGTTCATTTTCTTTGGAGAGCAGGAAAAAATAACACAAAAAATAAAAGCTCAAGGGAAAAAAATCCATCTCTCGTGCTTCGTGTTTAACATAGCTTTTTTTTTTTTAACTTATTTAAGATATTTTTAAATATCTTAAAAAAATATGTGTAATTATGTTTGGTCAATATGTTAAATATCTTTAAAATATCTTTAAAATGTGTGGTTAATGTGTGTAACCATCGTTATCGTTTCTAAAAAATACAAGACTTTAAATTATTAAAAAAATGAGAGGGACAATTTTGGAATAGTAAAAATATACACAGTGAGAGAGAAAATTTTAGTTTCTTTATTTAACTTATTATACCAATTTTAACAACACTTCAAAATGTATTTTTTTAAAAAATTGATTTAAACCGAGTTTGAATTGTTTGTTCCCGTCCCTATCCCTGTCCCATGCATAGTCTATGCAATGCCTTTTTATTGCTTTCCCGTATAGGATCGAGGGCGTGGGACATAGGATAGAACTAGAAAGAAGAAACCCCGTTAACTAGTTGACTTAAATCGAGTTTGAATCATTTGTCCCCATCCCTGTCCCATGCATAGTCTATGCAATGCCTTTTTATTGTTTTCACGTTACAAAATCATCAAAGGACAAAGATCGAGGGCGTATGACATAAGATAGAACTGAAAAGAAAAAACCCCATTAACCAGTTTTTGTTTTCCGTTCTATAAACCTAGTTTTCTCAAAAAAATCGCTTCAAAAAAGGCAAACCAAAATCTCTAGTAATAAGTTCATTTTCTTTGGATTTGCCGCCGACCGAAGGTGTTGTAGACTTTATCGGCATCTGTCTCCCATGATAAAACGGCTAGATCGCGTACGTCGGAATCGTGTCTATCTCAAGAAAAACGAAACTCAGAACAATGAACACTATGTAAACTCTGTTCTTTTTCAGATGTCTTTTTCAATACAAGCACGATGGTTTATATAACAGAAGCAAAAGACTCCTCAAATTTCTGCAGTAAATAAAATAAAAACTGCAGCCAATAGTGCAATTATTCTTCGATTCATGAGAGTTATTTATTAAAAATAACGGCTGACTTTTAGGCTGCTATATCCAGGTTCGATGAACCCAAAGTTAACTGTTCGGTTGCCTCGAAGGACCCTCCGAATGCCACTTCATTCGTACCGAAATTTCCAACACAAATAACATGTAACATTGCTGTAGACACAATACTTTTGGCCCATAAATATGTCGTCTACACCACATAAGAAATAAATTTGGTCAATAGTTTACTTTCAATGCACAATTTGAAATATATAAAGAAAATTGTATACCTATTTTATTCATAAAGTAAAGTTATGAATCATCAAACTCCGTTATTTTATTTAGTTTGTGATAAGTCTTACTTTATAGACAAATTTGTGAAATACAATTAACTCTAACAAAAGGAAACTAATATATTAGGCTAGTCTATTAGGCAAGGAGTAGATTAAGGTCCTCTATTTACCTAAATGTTAAGTTAGTTCTTTTAGATGTGTGTTGACCCCCTCATGAAACCCATGACGAGTAATCGCCAGATGTGTGAGTATGAATGCGCATTCACTTGTTCAAAACAAAAATTATAAATTAATTTTTTTGATATAATTTGTAAAATTTTATTTTTGGGGTGAAAATTTATGTACTGATTTAGTATATAAATAACCATAACCGTATGTAAAATTCATGCATTGCTTGATAATAGATTTTGAGGGTGGGATTATACTATTAGTCCTGTGTGGCCTACTTTAATCATGTTCTAATGCAAAAATTAAACTCTAGGGCTACGTTTGATAATGGATTTTGAGGGTAGGATTTGACTATTAGTAATGTAGGGCCCACTTTAACTATGTTCTAATAGAAAAATTAAACTATAAACTAATAGTCCATTTGGGATTGTTAGTCCCTCAAATTGAAAGGTTAGGAATCTCATGGGGGCTGATATTACTAATTCAATCTCACGGGGCTATATTAATCTAAGGTTCCGTTTCGTTGACTGGAATGAGAATTGGAATTGAATGATGAATGAGCATTCCTCCGTTTCAAAAAATAGTCATTCCCTAGTTTTTGGAAAGAATAGCCATTCCATTTTTATCTTTTTTTGATTACTTTCACAACAAAATATCGCCACTCGCCGTCACCACCACCGCCACCAGACCCACCACTGCCACCACCACAACGCAAAAAACGAGAGCAAAAAAAATTGAAAACAGAAACCAAAAGAAAAAAAAAAAAAAAGCAAGCCCAGAAACATATAAAAAAAATAGAAAGAGAAAACACAAACTAAAAGTAAAAAATGAAAAAGAAAAAAGAAAACATAAACAAAAAAAAAAAAGAAAACAAAAAAACAAAAAACAAAAACTTAAAAACAGAAACAAAAAACAAAATGAAAAGAAAAAAAAGATTAAGAAAAAACTTAAAACACAAAAATAAACAAATTGAAAAAAGAGATAGAAAACAAAAAGAAAAAAAAACAAAATCAGAAACTTAAAATAGATAACAAAATCTGAAAATAAATAAAAAAAAAAAAAGCAGAAACAGAAACTGAAAAAATTTTTGAAAACCAAACCAAAAAACAAAGAGAAAACAAAAAACAAAATCAAAAATACAAAACAAAAACTGAAAATAAAAAAAATAAAAATAAAAAAGCAGAAACTGAACTAAAAAAAACAGAAACAAAAAAAATAAGAAGACAAAAAAAACAAATCAGAAATTGAAAATAGAAAACAAAAAACAAAAAACAAAAAACAAAAGAAAAACAGAAAAATAGAAAACAAAAACTGAAATAAAATAAAATAAAGCAGAAAAAAAAACTGAAAAAAAAAACTAAAAAAAAAACATAAAACAAAAAGAAAACAAAAAACAAAATCAAAATCAAAAAATAAAAATAGAAAACAAAAACTGAAAGTAGAAAATTAAAAAAAAAACTGAAAGTAGAAAATTAAAAAAAAACTGAAAGCAGAAAATTAAAAAAAACTGAAAAACAAAATTGAAAACAAAAACAGAGAGCAAAAAAAAATCAGAAACCGAAAATAGCAAACAAAGCCTGAAAATAGAAAGGAAAAAAAAACTGAAAACAGAAATCAAAAACTGAAAACAAGAAAAAAAAAATAAAGTAAAACAAAACCTAAGTAAACCTAAACCTGAGACAATTTTTTTTAGAAGTTGAAAACAAAAATTGAAAAACTTTTTTTATTATTCATACACCATTCATTCCATTCCATTCCATTCCATTCCAAACTCAATATTATAGATAACCAAACTTTGGAATGAGACTGATTATTCCTATCTCATTTCATTCTGAGCTTGTTCTTACTTTCATTCCATTGCTATCCAATTCCATTATATCGAACAAAACGCAGTTCAAGGGGTATTGGGAAAATATGGCCTAGACTAATCGTCTATTGGGATTGTTAATCCCAAAAATAGAGAATAAGAAATTGGGTTGGTATTAGTAATCTAACCCCATGGAACTATTAATTCAAGATGATTGGGACTTCCTGATGCAATAGTTAAACTATCCACAATATCTAGATTATCACATTTCAAGGGCTTCTCAATGCATAAAACACAGAATCATCGGTCTGGCCAAAATTATGACTAGAAACGTTAATATGCGGAGTATTCTAGTAGTAGAGACAATTACAATCTTACGAGAAAAATACAGTATGATATCTCACTGCAAAAAACAGGAATTTCTAGGTTTGTTTTTTGAAAGCACAACTCCCACAGCACCTCGGAGTGACCTCCCAAAGGCAGCTGGTCCAAACATGTACAGATTTCTCACAAACAAAGAAGGTTTGTCAATTAAGATTTGATAGTATCTAAATGTATGGAGTTGATGATTATACTGAATCTAAATGCCAAATGCAAAACCATAGCATCCCTTGTGATACCATATTGAAAAGGGTGAGATTCACAAAGGACATAACTGCCTTTTATTGATTGAAAGAAAACAAACAAGAAGAATAGATTTGCACTCAGTCTGACAACCAGCACATGCTTATCAATTTTAGCAGGCTACTTCATAACAAAGCCACTAGAGAAGAAAATAAATACCCTATGGGAAAGTATGAAACATAACATTGTAATCTCTGTAACATTATGTACAATTTCATGCACAATATTTGGAGGAATTAGCAAGTGAAATTAGATACACAGTGGTTGCAAAATTTTCTACTTCAATACAAATTTTACATCATCTTATAGGTTAGAAGGTTGAATCATAAATACGTAAAGGTGAATGATTAAGAAGTTCTGTTCTCCCAACATCCCAATTGGTTTATCTTTCCAACTTTGGATGTTCAAAATGCTTGTCCACTTTGAAAAGTCAAAGCATAAAACTTATTAATCTTCCTAAGCTATTCCTTACAAATGGTGATAAAAGCCTTTCAAAGTGGGAATATAAGGGCAAGCGTGGAAATCACTCTTTTGATTTGATTTTGAGTGCATTAAAATCCATGTTTCCTTAAAAAAGTTGAAACTCCCAAAAGGGACAACCAAAATGGGATGGAGGGAGTAACAATTTATGAAACAAGAAAGAATTGAAGCTATGGAAGTTCTAATAGGTTTTGTTTGGTTGCTCAAATGGATAAGCTTCACTCTCAGATAGACCACACGATGAGTTACCTTTCTCCTAAGTCCTAGGCAAGACACCATAAAGTTATTCTTGGGTAGCAAAATCATAACTATTAAGAAAACAATTACCATATTGACCATTTAAAGAGATAAGCTAAGTAGAGATAGTTTTATTATGAGAGAGACCGTGATAATATCAGAACTTTTAATTTTAGTTGAGTTGGGGTGCTTGAACATTAGGATCACATCACTTAACATAGGGCCGGTTCAAGAAAACGATCGAATGATCGCAAAAACAAAGAACCCTATCTATGGTCAGTATTGTGACATGTTAAAGCTCCCCAACTCAACTAACTAGGGAGTGTGATGCTCTCAAATCTTCTGAGCCTAGTCAACTTTCAAAGCTTGACTAGCGTGTAACTATGGGCAATAGTCCCAAAGAACTTTTAAGTTTAGTCGAGTTGGGATGTTTGAACATTAGAATCACATCACTTAACACAGGGAGAGTTCAAGAAAACAATCGAATGATCGCAAGAACAAAGAACCCTTTCCATGGTCAGTATTGCGACATGTTGTTAAAGCTCCCCAACTCAACTAACTAGGGAGTGTGATGATCTCAAATCTTTTGAGTCTAGTCAACTTTCAAAGCTTGACTAGCGTGTAACTATGGGCGATAGTCTCAAAGAACTTTTAAGTTTAGTCGAGTTGGGGTGCTTGAACATTAGGATCACATCACTTAACATAGGGGAGGGTACAAAAAAACGATCGAATGATCGCAAAAACAAAGAACCCTCTCCATGGTCAATATTGCGACATGTTGTTAAAGCTCCCCAACTCAACTAACTAGGGAGTGTGATGCTCTCAAATCTTCTAAGTCTAGTCAACTTTCAGAGCTTGACTAGCGTGTAACCATTGGCAATAATCCCAAAGAACCGCTAGAATGTTAAACTATGAAGCACCGGCATGACCTTCTCAAACACGTATGGGGTATACATGCACGGTGGGGACTTGCCTAAATACGCATTGGAAATGGCATGTGGCATGCCAGTCAATTCTACTAATTTTTCAACTAGACACGCATAGGACATGCCGAGGCCACTTGCACGACACACGGGACACTCAAAGAGACGTATGCTAAATGGTTTTGTAATTTTTACTTGGATTGTGTATGCTAAAAGGTTATGTAATTTTTACTTGGATTGTGTTCATTCTTATTGATACTTTAGATAATGGTATTGTTTGGTTGTTAGAATATTAGATTAATGGTATTGTTTGGTTATTAGAATATTAGATTAAAACATTGTCTTGTGCATTTAGGTTTCCCTTTTTGATGGGTGCAAAATGCATATTACATAGAAAACTTTAACAATGCTTTGAAATCTCAAATGGACGAGCTTCGCTCTCAGCTACACGAGACCATGAGTTACCTTTCTCCTAGGCAAGACACTATAAAGTTATGATTGGGTGGCAAAATCACAACTCTTAAGAGAACGATGGCCATATTGACCATTTAGAGAGATAATCTAAGTAGAGAGAGTTTTAAGTTTAGACGAGTTGGGGTGTTTGAACATTAGGATCACGTCACTTAACATAGAGAGGAAACAAGAAAATGACCAAATACTTGCAAAAACAAAGAACCTTCTTCATAGTTTGTATTGCGACATGTTTTGTTAAAGCTCCCCAACTCAACTAACCTGGGAGTATGATGCTCTCAAATCTTCTGAGTTTAGCCAACTTTCAGAGCTTGAAAGGCAGGTCACATAACTGACGATGGAGAGAGTACAAAAAAACGGCACAACAACAACTGCATGGCCGTAAAAACAAACTCATTAGGGTCAATGAAGTGACCTAGTACTTAAGCTCACTAACTCTGACTACACTTAGAAAATATAAGAGTATCACTCTCCGCAATTTACTCACTCAAATGATCTCTCCAAAATGATGAATCTCTCCATCGCGCTCTCGCAGATTGTGATCCTATGACTACACTTAGAAAGCGACCTACTACTTAAGCTCACTAACTCTGACTACACTCAGAAAATATAAGAGTATCACTCTCCGCAATTTACTCACTCAAATGATCTCTCAAAAATGATGAATCACGCTCTCGCAGGTTGTGATCCTATGACTAATAAGATAGTATCTTTGCTCTTAGGAAGGCAGTTAGTCGCCAATTCCTCGGTAACATGCAGTTACTTGGGTTCAAATTTAACACATAAGTATGTCTAAAGGAGTCTAGCCAAATCAAAAAATTTTATATAAATATTAATCAGATGGAAGCTCAAGCAAGACATTCACGGTTGCCAACATAAGCAATTGAAGCAACTACAAAAGTACATATCATGCATTTTTTCAATTTGGTTGTGTTTAAGACCTCTCAATTACTTAAATCCAAAATTGAAAATCCGTGTAAAATCACTTAGCAACTTAGTAA
>BRYF01000012.1:20115000-20117500 GCA_030159135.1 Actinidia polygama
AAAATGTAGAACTAGATATAAAAGAAAACGAAATGTGGTACAAAAGCACGTGATAGGAGTTTGCAATATGCAAATGATATTTGTCTCTATCTTCCCCAATTTATTAATTCAAACAATAACATATTAACATGCATAATACATCCAAGGTTACATAATTTCCTTACATAACATCCACAAAATACATATTGATATGTGAGAGGCTGCCATGTGTCAGTGCACCACTATTATCAGAGGAAAGGTTTCTTTCACCTATACAATTTTTTTTTGATAACTCAGTATCCGGGTCTAAAGACTGGCTAATCTAGGAAACCAATCTCACTGTTCTTAAATCTGGGGAAAAGCCCCGTATGAACTGGTCGACCTGAGGAATTGATGGCACCTAGGAGGCTTCGAACTTGAGATCTTGGAGGAGAGCAAACCTCTAAGTCCCCAGCGTAGACCATCAGGCCAACCCCTAGGGGTTTTTACCTATACAATCTTAATGTAAAATCAGAAAACAACTTCCCTAAAGCATTCTTTCATGATCAGAAAACTTTTGTCAAAATCTTGGCATATCTTCAGATTTTTCCATACTCTATAAGTTATCTTGAAGTTTCCCACAACAATGATGTTTCAAAAGTTCCTTTTTGCCAAAACTACAATTCTTCCAACTTTCTCAGGAAAATAGACCAAACCCATCAAGAAATTCACTGAACACAATCTATAGAAAAAAAACTGTTCAATCCCAAATTTAAGGCACTAAGAAAAAAAATAAAGATCATCAATTCCGTAAGAAGAAACTATCCAGCTTCAACAATACAATCAATAACATAGTTAACAGACAAAAACCCAAGTACAATAATTGATGACTAACACAAAAATCGGAAACAGTTGCTTCATATAAACATAAAGAACTATATGAGAAAGAGCTTTAAAAGTCGAAACAGCTCACTTACGGGGAGGTGAAATTGAAAACCAAGAATCCGGAGCCCTAAGAAATCAACGATTACGAGTGAATTGGAGAGAACGATTAAACTTTGAAGGAGAAACGATGAAGGCAAGTACAATACCAAACAACTGAAAACTGGGTTAGAGAGAGAGAGAAAGAGTGTTGAATAGGAGAATCAGAAACGTAGAGACGGCGTTCACCCTGGTTTCAACTTTCTTCCAACCTGATTGCTTGACACATGTCCCATAATAACTTTGGAAGCCTCTAATTTGGGAAAAATTTCACTTTTCCTCTCAAAGTATTGAGTGATTTCTTTTTTTTTTCCCTATAACTAATAAATTGGACAGAAATTCCCATGCCACATGTTGAACCGGCCCAGATTCAGGAGCAATCTGTGTTAACAACATAAAAAATATCTAAATTTAATATTTTTTATTTCACAGACTCACAGTAAATGAAGAGAGAGATTTAGAAATCGAATAAGGTAAAAGGACAAATCAAAGTTGTATATTTTCTACGACATTACATGTGTTGCCCCTGGATTCGGTTCAAGCCAATACGTGGTGGTTTTAGAAATCGAATAAGGTAAAAGACAAATCAAAGTTGTATATTTTCTATGACATTACATGTGTTGCCCATGGATTCGGTTCAAGCCAATACGTGGTGGTTTAACTGGAAATTTCCATTCAATTTTTAGACAGACATTGGATGTTGGGGTTGATTATAAGGATTTATACAGTTTAGGGTACAAAGTGGGGAAATTATTAGTTAAAGGGGAAAATTGGTAATCACACAATACTTTTAGGGGGCAAAATGAAATTTTCCCAATTATAAATCAAAAAATTAAAAAAACACAACTGGGCCTCATGCCAACTTGTCTGGCCCACATAAGAAGGCCCTAGCCCACTATCTTCTGATCCATTGGTTTGGGTTGGGCTGGTCCAAAAATGTTGCAGATTAACCCAGAAAGAGGCCCGTCCAATATTGGATTTTGCATGAAATCTTTGGGAAGTTTTGGTAAATCCTCGTTTGGATACGTGAATTTAAAATTTAGTGATATCAAATTCTTATTATAAATTCATTATGTTTGAATGGCGAATAGACTAAATATGAAATTTAAAAAAAAATACTCATTAAATTTTTATAGAAAAATGAAAAATTTTCAAAAAACTCAAAAATATGTGTTATTTGACAAATCTCTCAACCTCCAGACCCACTCAACTTCGCATCCAACACTTCACCCTCATCTCACTCTCGTTCTCTCTCTCTCCCATTATGTTTGAATGGCGAATAGACTAAATATGAAATTAAAAAAAATACTCATTAAATTTCTATAGAAAAATGAAAAATTTTCAAATAACTCAAAAATATGAGTTATTTGACAAATCTCTCAACCTCCAGACCCACTCAACTTCGCATCCAACACTTCACCCTCATCTCACTCTCGTTCTCTCTCTCTCTCCCCCCCCCCCCCCAAATAGAAAGTAATAGAAATTCTTGTAATTGAAATCTTAAAATATATATATATACAAATGGAGGATTTGAAATCCTTGAGCTATGTTTGGATTATGA
>BRYF01000012.1:20135000-20140000 GCA_030159135.1 Actinidia polygama
ACTGAGTTGGGTAAGTTCGTACGGGCTTTATCCCGGTTTTAATCAGGCCCACAACTAATGAACGGTAGAATTGGATGAGTTGATCATTAAGCTGGATACCGAGTTATTAAAAAAATTAAATAAAATTTTAAAATGTGAAAAATAATTAGTTTCTTAGACAATTTTTTATTAAATAAAAGAGCACTGCAATATCGCTTATTGTAAGATTGAAGACAGTTTGTAAACCTTAAGATACAGTAGACCCATATAGCAATTTTGTTTCTCTGAATTTTTTTTAATTTTAATTTTTTTCAAATTTGTTTCAATTTTTAGTGCTTTTAAGTGTTCTTAGTTCAAACAAACTTGGAAGAGTAAAATTTTGTGCTAAAAAATTAAAAGGAAATATTAAAGACAAAATGAATTTTAGTCTCAATACTGTTAGCTCCAAGGTTTGACAATAATAATTTTGATAAAAAACAAATATAAATATTAATTTAGAGGCTAATTAGTTTTGTTTTATCAATTGTACGATATAGCCAACTCGCTATCACCAGAGTCAACTCAAGGCAAACATATTCAAAGAGAAATAATTCTGAGCAAGCTCACAATTACTTGAGCCAACTCAAAGCAGACCAGATGCGAATTGGATTAATTCTGAGCTAGTTCATCTTTATTTGAGCCAGATCAAATGACAAATTGAGGTACAAATTATTGTGGTACGACTTTGCATACTCAAGAAAAAGAACCAATCATTTATACACGGATCTGAGAGAAAAATTAGAAGGGTTCAAGTCTAAGAATAAGGGAAGATTTGTTCCAAATAGCATTACTTAATCCAACCGAGTATATGGGATTCAAATCTTATCTATTGAAGAAAAACCTTTTTGGGAGAAATCTTAAGAGGGGAAGTTTCTTTGGAACTCTAGTTAGGCTCAGCCCATTCAACTCCTTAAAACTCAAATATTAAAGAGAAGGAAAATGAGTCGTAATCGCATAGATGGAGCATAATTGGGTGATGTAGGACATTCCTACACCCCCTGGACCACAGCAGTTGAACACTCAGCACGCAGAAAGAGAAGCTCAACCTTACTCTGATACCACTAGTTGTGCACAACCCATCTAACTCCTTAAACAATTAGTATTAAGGAGAGGGGAATATGAGCTTTATAGGTTGCACATCGGGGCCATAATTAAGCAATGGAAGGCATTCCAACAGGAATCGAGAAAAGCAAGATTTGCTTGATTGATAGATTAAAACTCTATGGAATATTCTGTTAAGGATTTCCACCACAACCTCCCCGCAGCATCCCCAATCCCATAAACATGAGGCTAAAGTGACAAGAAGAGATACACTCAAGAAAGATAAAATTATGTAGTGAGCTTTCTAGGGTTTATCTTTGAGCTTCATATTGTTATTGAGAGAGCTGAGTTTGTGCTTTCATTGTAAAATGGTTGTCATTCCCTTGTTCTTGCTCTTTTAGAGAGCATTTTTTTTTGTGTGAGTGATTTAAGCTGAAAAATCACTTAGAGTTTAGATTTGACTACGCTAGAGTCTTTGCTAGTTGGTGGGGTGGTTGGAGATAAATAATTCGGTTTGTAAATAGTTTTCCAGCACATGTGAAGCTATATGTTGTAATGTTATTTAAAGAATAGTGGATCAAATCTCAAGGAGGTCACTGGGAGAGTGAATATAGGCTTAGGACAAACCGAACCACAACAAATCTCGTGCTTAATTTCTCTCTACCCTTATATCTTTAATTTTCAGCACTTTAACTAAATCATTTTAGTTGTTTGAAATTTACATGTTTGCTATATTGGGACAACAAATAGAAAATGACATTTTTTTCCGTTAGTATTTTTATTATTAGTTTAATATATTTTTTTCTTTTTTATTTACAAGACGAACCCAAAATTAATGTAATTTGGGTCAAATATTACAAAAAATCAAGAAAATAAAAAAATCATAAAAAATACTTAGGTCAAAATTATATCTAAATAATTTTTTATTACATGTATATATATGTATCTATACAACATCTAAAGGGAGGATCGGAGTTGGTGCCATCCAATTTTGAAACTCTGTAACACTTGTTTCAATCGCAAGTCGCTTATTATAAATACCTAACTCTTTAATTTTAAACTTTGTTAGCAAATACATTTTTTATTTTTTCTTCTTAATTCTTATTATTATTTTAATTTTAAATTTAAAAATTTTAAACTGAAAGAAATCACTAATGAAAAAAAAAATCTGAAATATTTGATAAAATAGTGATCCCAAACTGGAGATGGCTTAACTTGTTAATGGACACTAAAAGGTGCCAACTGGGCTTCAACTTTTACCTATGTGGGCCTAACAATTCTGTTACCAATGAACACAAAAGGCACAAAATACCAATTTTTGGTCTGGCCCAAAGAAAGTGAAAGCGGGCCCATCCAGGTCAGGCCCAATAGTGGAAAAATATAATGGCCAATAGAAAAATAGAAAAATGGAGCTTTTAAAATAGACGGAGATCGTGGAAAATGTGATGGTGGCTGCGGCGGTGGTAGTGGAGGCGGCGACGGCTATAGCGGTGAAGACGGCGGTAGAGATGTGGCGTTCGTGAACAGTGCCTTAACCAAAAATAAATTTTGTAAATAAATAAAACCTATTTTTGGTGTTTTCACTATTTTAAGAATTAATGAAAATAATTTTGCTTTATTTTCGATTATAAGTAAAAATACAAATAATTTTTCGTTTATATTGATACCAAAAAAAATTAAACAGAAAAATAAAAATTAAACAGTTACCAAACAAGTCCATCGTGTTTTTGTTCTGATAAATATTTTTTAAAAAATCATTTCACAAAATTTATTTAAAAACTAAACCAAACAGAACCCAGCCGTCCCCCCACACACAAACAAAGGAATATATCGTGAAGACGAAAAAAAAAAGAAAATAAGCTATTTTTTAATAAATACAAAAAATAAAAAAATGGTTATATATTTTTATTATTTTAAACATATTCTGAAAATAACTCTCTTTTTATTAAATGCGAAAAAAATTTAATTTAGTAAAAAAATATTTTGCATAAAATAAAAGAAAGTTTTTTAAGCTTTTTATTATTTTCTTTTGAAATGAAATAATATTTTAAAAAAAAAGACAAAATAATTGTACTACACAGGTATCATTTGCTCTTTCCCACAAACCAAACGCCACTTTGTAACTCGTGTAGCACGTGACAAGATGCTCTATTTATCAAAAAGAAATATAAAATAGAAAGGGTAAATTTCACTATGTACCCTTAAATATTAATGAGTTTCTACTTTGGCCTTCAAAATTATATTTTTCCACTTTCATCCTTTAACTATGTATTTTTTTGCTGTCTTTCCCAAAGCCAAGGTCTACCTAATTTCTCGTTGGAATTTACCTCGTGATTGTGGCATGGCATGTTAATAGATGAACAAACAACGCACCGTACGTAAACTATACCCCCTACCAAATCTAACGCATCCCTTCACTCAAACCGAATCTCGTTATCATTTCGTTCTGTTTTATTCTGTCATTACCCAATCCTCGCCAACCACCGCAATCCTCTCTTTCAAGCCCCATAACCACCCCCGTTAAATCCTACTTTCACACTAGTTTTTACCACACAACTTGCCATCTCTATGCATGCACCACCCTCCACCCATCATTAAAAAAAAAAACAACCAAACTAGCCAAGCCCAAGCTCCTGGCGCCCCCCGCTCTGCCGCCTCTACCTCCAATTACAACCAAAAAACCCTCGAAAGCCCTAAAATCACTGCTAACACAACAACAATATATTATTAAATTATCAAATTTTGGGTGTGTGAATGCATTTTTTTCTGGGTTTTGGGTTTGATGGGACAGGACTTGGAGAGTCTTTTTTTCGGGGTAGGTTAGCTTGTAGGATGTGGTCTCTACACATTTTCATAGACAAATTCAAAAACATAATATCAATTTTTATAAAAAAACTATTTATTTATTTTTATTTTTTTATTTTTTATTTTTGTAAAAAAACTGTTTATTTTTTGTTTTTTATTTTTTTTCAAAACTGTTTATTTTTATTTTTTAAAAACTGTTTTATGTTTTATTTTATGTTTTTTTTATTTTTTTAAATTTTTTTATAAAAAAAATATTTATGTTTTATTTTTTTCAAAAAATTGTTTTATTTTTTTTTTATTTTTTATTTAAAAAAACTGTTTATTTTTTAATTTAAAAAAATAGTTTTATTGTGAAAAAAATTCTCTTTTATTTTTTTTAAAAATGTTTTATTGTTTTTTTAAAATACCTGTTGTAGTTTTTTTTCTTTTTTTAAATTGTTTTATTTTTGTAAAAGCTATTTTATTTTTTATTATTTTAAAAAAACTTTTTTATTATTTTGAATTTTGTTTAATCGACTTCAAAGTAAGTGTATGCTTAATAGGTTATTGGTATTTATTATTAGTTATTAGTTATTGGTATTTTCATTGTTTATGATTCTTCATACAAAACAAACAATAGAAATTAATTTTCAAAAATTGAATCCATATCAACCATATCGCTGGAAAGCAATTTCATTTCTAAAAAATGCTTTCTTCGAAATATATTTTCTGAAGATTCCGCCCAAAACAAACGGAGCGCAATTGAGACCCGATAATAATTTTTCTTTAGGGACTTGCCCCAAAAAGACTTGCTTCGGGACTTAATATCATTTTCTCAAGAAAAAAAAGTCAATAGCTTATTTCTTAAAAATCTGTCATAGTGGGTGGGGGGCCGTATTTAGAGAGTTTTTTAAAGTGGGCGGCTTATCGGCTTGCCGTTAGGCTGCCTAGCAATTTGGTGGTGATGATTTTGGGGGGTTAAGAGTGTTGATGATTTAGGGACAAAGCAGGTTCGCGAGGAAGGTAAAGGGTTGGAGGTGATTGCGAAAGAAGAGAGACGAGATGTTGGTGGTCCGATGGTTCGATTGATTGTGTCATAGGAATTACGTTGTTAGGGGGGGTCAAGAGAGAGTCAAGGAAGGAAAAGAAAATGGGAG
>BRYF01000012.1:20240000-20242500 GCA_030159135.1 Actinidia polygama
TATATCCAAACACATTTAATACTTAAAGTAACTTTCTATATTTAAAGGAGAGATACTTGACTTATCTAACCAATGTGGGACAAACCCACATATAAAATTTTGAGCATTCTAAAAGAACAAGTAAGTTTTCTAAAAAACCAAAAACACTAACACCATTTTATTTTGAAAATCTCTAACAAAGTGACCACTCAAAAGCTATCACATCTACAAGGCAGCAAAACTTCCTGCTGCACTTACTGCATGAAATTCTCTTCCTTTTATATATCAAACATATCAATCAATCTCTGTCCAAATTGCACTGCTTAGATGATTAACATCATTGGAACGTAGTCAAAACTCTCTCCGTCTCGACTTTCAGGTATCTCTTTTCTCTTTCTGCCCCCCAAATCCTTTTCTTCCCTCTCCGCAACTCTCCCCCAAAAGTCCTAAATCACATCCCAATCTCCTCCCTGTCAATTATGTTTTTTCTAATTCCATAGTTCTGACATATGTTTTCTTATTATTTTTTTTTGGTATTTGTAGTGTGGAATTGTTGACAATCTTGATAGTTTGATATTGGGTGTTTCTAATTATTTTCAGATTGAGTTTTCATTCTGTTGGCTATTTTTGTTCTAGTTCCATTTTGTAATTTGCTTAGCTTTGGTTGTGGATGATTATGGTGTTGTAAAAGAATGTTACTTAGCAGTGTTGGAGTTGATGTAACAACAACAAAATGAGCCCCAGAATAGTTAGGATAGTCTTCTGCTATCCCTTATTCTAAGTTCTGAAAACCCTAATGACTTTAGTCCCAAAGAAACTATAGTAAGATACAGGCTAGTATCAAAATAGTGCTCATCATTCAATAATTTCTCTTCCAATCTACCCTCTTCATGACTAACAGATTTGCTCCTTTAATTGAGAGAGAGATGAAGAGAGAGATCATGAAGGATAGGAGGATATTACATTTCAGCCACAAGCATGTTATGTACCTACGTGATCATGTAACTTCTTGTCGTTGCGATATATGCAAGCAGACTATCTCGGGTCCGTTCTATTGATGTAACGAGCACTACAAGGATGATAAGGAATATTGCGGCGCTATCCACTATTCGTGTGCTGGTCTTGTGAGATATATGCAACATCCCTTTCACCCCGAGCATATGCTTTTGATTTCATCAGATGTTGATGCCTTCGGGGACTTTTGCAGTGCTTGTGGGTGCAATTGTGCTGGAAGCTTTAAATATAAGTGTACCCAGTGTAAATTTCTCTTGGACATCAAATGCTTCTTGCTGACCACCACCAAAAAAAACAGTGAAAATAGTGAAGGCCACCACCGACTGGGGAAGAAGAAGATTGAAGATCAACAACCCAATCACCCCTATCCATTAATTTTATGTGATAAGGATGAGAATTTTTCGTATGCATGCACTTGCTGCAACTTGCCTATTGATGAAGATTCTTCGGTCGTCTATGCATGCCTCACATGCGAGGGCTTGCTGCACAAATCATGTGCTGAGTTGCCCTCAAGTATTGAGCACCCCTTTCATCCCTCACATCGCCTCCTCCTGCTCCCTTGGTCAACTTACAACGACGAACCAGGATGCAGCAGAGGCTTTTGGTGCAGGGGCTGTGGACAGAAACAGAATGGTTTTACCTACCACTGTTCAGATTGTAGGTTTGATCTGATCGTTCATTGTGCTTCTTTGAAGCCTAACAAAAATGGTGACAATCAACAATTGAGCCGTTCCCATCCTTTGACTCTCTGTGAAAACAGAGAGAATTTTCCTCATCCATGCTCCGGTTGTGGCCTCCCCTTGGTCAATTCGATCTATTTTTGTGGCAAATGCAAATTCCTGCTTCAGAAATCGTGTGCTGATTTGCCGCAACAAATTAAACACCCCCTTCACTAACCGCATGCTCTTTCCTTCCAGTATCGTGGACACGGGTTTCGTGAGTTATCTGGTTATGACGTGCAATGTTGGGCATGTTTACAAGCTACTAAGAGGTTTTTCTTCAAATGTTCGGAGTGTAAATTTTACTTGGACCTTAGATGTGCTATGTCTAAGCCCACCACCATGATGTCTAAATTTCACCAGCACCCTCTTGTTTTAAGCAAGGAAGCATGTCCCGAATTACAATGTGACATTTGTCAGCAGTCCTTACATACCCCCTTTTTCCATTGCCTACTGAGAGATTTGAAGACCCAAGTCCATTGCATTAAAATATTACCTACTACTATCAAATCTGATCATCATCGCCATCCCCTCACCCTCACGGATTCTCAAATTAAAGACCGTTTAGATGAAGATGAAGATGCTGAGTTTTACTGTGACACCTGTGAAAAACCTAGAGTACTAAAGGATCGTAGTTATTATTGTGAAGCATACAACTATGTCGCTCATCCTCATTGTGTGGTATTCGAGGTACATCAGCATTTAGTTTTATATATCTAAATTATCAAAAAAACAGAAACATAGAATAAATTTGCAATTTTCAGTTTGTCTTTTACCTTTTTACTTTT
>BRYF01000012.1:20252500-20255000 GCA_030159135.1 Actinidia polygama
TTGGAGGAGCATGGTGGTGTTGGATTACACGAAACTGCATACCTTTTAGAGAATAAGAGTTGACTTTGTATAACATAGTTTGACGTGTGCCTGGACATGCCAACTGTCATGTCATTGGATAGACTACAGCTCAGCGCGTGCCGAAATGCGCTGATTGTTGTGTCAGTGAGTAGGCGACTGACCTAGCTATGCTCCTGAGGCACGACGAGTAGTTCGCATGTCATGTTGCTAGCATCTCGATCTAGGCATGGGGGCTGTTAGAGGAAATCTCGTCGTGCAAGTTATCTTATGTCCCTTATGTGCCTTGAAATTGCCGCCGACCGTTATGACTAGACCGAGTTCTGGCGCAGTGACCTCGCTGAACTTGCTATAGATCGACAATCCGACAGCGATGCTTGCCCTAATTTGGCCAAAGTTGATACTTGATATTTTATTCACTTACATATATCTCTACTATTATTAAAAGGAAACACATTATTTGTTGTAGGTGAAATCAGTTCATAATTTTTTATGCCTAAAATATTTCACTACGAGTTCACAATGATAACCAACTTTTGTGCACATATTGTGTGAACACCAATGGCGAGTGTGTACATATATAGGTCAACTTTGGCACCATAGCCTTTTAGTTCAAACCACACGGTAAAGCCAAATAACGCAGGGTGTCCTACCAAATTTGAACTTTTTATTTATCTAAAGTTGTAAATATTCTCTTGTGATTCTTTACAACAAGCTATTCTTTCATTGCATTTTTTTGCATATTGTATGGGGTGCACCGGATGCCACACCGCTTATGGTGCTCTTCTAGCGGTAGACCTTACCTTTGACTTGGCCGTTTTTAGGGTGGGTATGTTGTTTAACATAAGAGAGAATTTTTCCAGAACCTTGCCTATCTAACGTTGTTGTTAGTCGCCACATCCCGATTCAGAAATTTTAACTCGATTCTCTTTTCCAGTTCGCGCTCGCACTGAATGTGCTCTCAGTTAGGCTTCCTTCAACTCTTAGAACCGACTAACCCATGTGCAAGTGTTGTTCATATGTAACATTTCTCTTCTTCTTCGACCTTCAAAATTCTCATTTGAATACTTGTTACCACCAATAGAGCAATTTGACAAATACTTGGGGCCCATAGCTAAATAAAATGATTTAAGTGTAATTTTTTTTTCTGCCTTTAATTAAAAAAATATTATTTGATCATAATTTTACGCTTGTTCAGTTTCATCTGATAATTGAAATCTGAAATGTAAAAGTTTTGAAAAAAAGTTTCTACTTTCGCTCAAAAATAAACTAATTTAGCTATTTTGGTTTTCGAATCGTTTCATTATTATGAACTTTGTTTAAAGTTTGACCAAAATATTGTATAGTGTTTTGATACCTCTTGATGAGGTGATGTTGAAAATGTAAAAATTTTGATTTTTTTATAAAAAATTTAAACTAAATTAGTCAACCTAATTTGGGTCTAGAATTAACCTTAAATCCATGACTAGTGAGGCCTAACTAATACAATCATGAACGATCCCTTTCTTCCGCTTGAACTTAAATTAAGTGACAGAAAAATATCATATGCACTTTCAGAAAGAAGCCGCGTGTATCTTAAATGAACAAAAGATAGACGGAAATATTGACACATTACATATACTATAAGGGAATAATTGATACAATTGGAAGTAATGGATCAAAATGATAATTTATTAAAAGGAAAGGAATGAATCCCAATCGACTATGTGATGCACTTGATTATTTGGATCTTTGTGGGGAGGGGTTTTGGCAAAAGGGACCATGGGCAGTGGTGGTGGCCGGAGGATGGAGGGAAGGAGAGGGAGATGACGGTGATCCATGGTGGGGGATTGGAGGGGAGAGGGAGAAATCTTTGCTGTGATAGGTGGTGCTATAGGGTTTTGTCATTGCTTCTCATTGTCATTTTGTACAGACTTTAGAAACACAATTATAATTTTTTAGGTTCCTTTATTTCCCTTGTTTCATTTCTGGTGTTTCAGGTGACAGGTTTCGTAGAATTTCCCCTCTCTTCCTTTCTTTTTTTTTCATTCGATGAGTTTCAAACACCATTAATTTACATGATTCATAATTATCCAAAAACTGTGTTTGGATCAAGGATTTAATGGGAAAAAAAAAAAGAAAAGGTTAAAGAATCGAACCGTTCAGAAATTGTTAAATGCTCAAATTTATTTATTTTCTTTCTATTTCTTTTTTTCCGTATCAAATCATTGATACAAACACTGCCTAAAAGAGAAAAAGTGCATTGGCCACAGTTTTTTAAGGTAAACTTTCTTTATCAACATAAATGTTAAAAAAAATTATAATTACCAGTATAGAGCCAAAACAAAATATTCTCAAGGACACAAAAAATTCATTTTTGTAAAAGCAGAATGAAAGAAATAATCAAATGAAAGGTGACAATTGTTTCAACAGTTGGTGGAGAAGCTGACAATACCATACCCAAATTAACCTTTGGCACTGTTCAAATTATTTTGGTAAGTCA
>BRYF01000012.1:20265000-20267500 GCA_030159135.1 Actinidia polygama
TGAAAATAGAAAAATCACAGTGTTACCGAACATAGCCTAAACGATTCAACTGTTCGAACTATCGAATCATCATATTTTCTATTTTTATTTTCTTCTCTCATTAAATCATTAAATCCATGATCGAAATACAGCCTTAATCTCACCAGTTTAGTCCTACAATGCAACAAGATCTGAATAGAATCTAAGCTACATTTAAAATATGGTCTATTTGAGTGGCAACGATACACGCGGTAATTAAATCAATCATTTTTCATACCATAATTTCCTCATTTAAAGTAAACAAAATAAATTGTCATTAGAACTTTTGCAGCAATTTTTTCTACATGTTTTTTTCATTTCTCCATAATTACCATTAGAATTAGCACAACAAATATGGCTTACTTATAATTTTGTTCCCCAAAGTATGTTCCCGATGTCATTCTGGTCCCACATATTTCAGTTGTATCAATTTGATACATCCTTGATGTTTAAACAATTAACGCCTTGACTCGCCATCAAAATTAGGGGCATTTTAGGAACTTTACGACATGAATAGTGGAAAGATTCAGAATGCATACAGTTTTTCCCTCGTCTTCGTAATACCCCATCCAAAATGTTTGAGAATTTGTTTTATTTCTCTTCCCACTCATCTCCGTCTTCACCACAATCGCCCAATTTCTACCCCTAACCACCACCTACCATGACTAGTATGCTCCTACTCCAACCATCGACCGACGATGAGAGTGTTCTCTCTCTCTCTCTCTCTCCCACAAACATCCCAGAGCGGAGGTGGTTGGTGGAGTGGGCTATAGGGTGAGAGGGAAAGAGGTGGAAATTATCAGGCCAGTATGGGTGAATTTATGTAAGTTAGTGGAACATTTTTATTAGATCCAAAAAAATGGATTTTTTGGCAAATTATAATTGGCTCCCCAAAAACTTAACGCAACAACAATTATCGTCATTTTAATAATGTGTAATTATGTATTAAAATTCCAAAAATGCACACAGTGAATACGGAAGGCGTTAGATTTATGGACCATTTCAACACAATTTTAAATATAAAGGACCAAATTGACAATGAAACGGTAAACATACTTTGGGGACCAAAATTATAAATAAGCCACAAAATATCAAACACAATACGTTTCGTTAAAAAAGTGCTACATACAGTATTCATACGACTATTTATGGTTAATTTCTCTAACCCCCCTCAACTATGTCTGAGTATTACTTAAACCCCTCTCAATTAAAAAACCGATCAAACAAATCCCTGAACTATTAAACTTACTCGTATCCCAAAATGAGTGAGTTCCATATGTGGGTCTCATTGTAAAGGTTGTTTTTCATGCGGAGCAAACATGAATTCATCTAATTTACATTAAATTTCCATTTTTACCCTCGTAATCAATACTTTTGACTTTTGGGGGGTTGAATTATTATAGACAGGAGAGAGTAAAATAAAAAAATTATATACTTTTTTTTATTGACTTTTATTGACTTTTGAAAGTGAACATACTTTTTTTGAGTATCCAAAACTGGGTCGGACCCGGAGCCAGAGCCGGAGCCAGAGGTAGAGTCCAATGGAGCAGGGCCATCCCAAATCTCGATAAAAAATCTAGCACTCTGACCCTTCTAAACCTAAATAATCTTATCTTCCTTGCCTAAAGCAATATGATTGACAAGCACAAAATATTATATATATTTTTAGACGATACTATTTTCGTCCTAATTTATTTATTTTTTAAAAATATTTATGCCGTCTAATCAAATCAACCAAAATATATATTTTTCGTGAATTTATTTTTAAATTTTTTTACCAATAGAAAGATTTCTCATTTCATTCTTGGATATAAAGTTTTAAAAATTCTCAAAACCAATATATATTAAAAATATAAACGATTTTTTAAAATATTAAAAAAAATAAATAAATAAATTGAAACGAATAGAATAGACTAGCTGTTTATTGGTGACTGATGCAAAACATGCAAAATAATTCTGGTGATACGGTATGTAGCTTGTGTGGGAACATCTGTGTGGATCCAACGGCTATATTTCATGAGGGAATCTTCTATGTGGGGTCACATGAGATTGGTCGGCTGTCATATCCATCAACGTGACGTGGACTCTCAGCTTTCCTACTCTATATATATTTCCTTCTTAAATCATGGCAACATGGTAGGCCCGTTTGGATTATCTAAAAAAATTTAAATTTTTAGATTTTTAATTAAAGATAAATTTAATTTTTCTTTTTTGAAATTTTTGATAAATATAATTATTTTATCTTTTAAAATATTATCAAAATTTTATCTTATAATTATTTTTTGTGTAAAAATTACAAGATTGTCCTTATTTTAGGATTTTTAATAAAATAAAAAATTTCTTTTTTTCTTAAAATATTATTTATTTGTAAACTATTTTATTTTTATTTTTATCAATAATTATTTTTTCTTATAAAATAAATAAATTTTTAGGTACCCCTAATCAGAATATACTTAAAAAATAAAAAATTATTATCAATAAT
>BRYF01000012.1:20290000-20292500 GCA_030159135.1 Actinidia polygama
TGATTAAAAAATTTAATTTTCGATATACTTTTCATAATTTTTTAGACACTATTGACAGCCCATTAGGCTATTTTTAGCATTTTTCATAAATAAAAATGAGATACTTTTTGGGAATTCAGTCCATAGAAGAGTAATTTCCTAAAGGGTAAGTATACAGCGATCGATGGTTGTACCGAAAATGTTACCGATCGCACAAAAACGACGTCGTCCAACTAAACAAATAAAAAGTGGTCTTTAGTTGAACGACGTCATTTTGGTATTTTAGAACCAAAACGACGTTATTTTAGTACAATCGATAATATTTTCGGTACAACCATCGGTCACTGTAGTCTTACCCTTTCCAAAAAAATGTGTGATCTAACGAATCTAGGCTCAAGTAGGAAGTCCTAGATCTAACTAACGGGCTT
Source organism: Actinidia polygama (assembly GCA_030159135.1). Lineage (NCBI taxonomy): Eukaryota > Viridiplantae > Streptophyta > Magnoliopsida > Ericales > Actinidiaceae > Actinidia > Actinidia polygama. Next base: position 20,290,408 of record BRYF01000012.1, read on the forward strand.
GAGTCTAGTTGGGCAGCCCAATGCCCACACGCTATTAGTTACTTATTGTTAATGGGCTTGATTCTTTTGGGTTGGGGAGCGGATATAGGCCCAAGTTTTTCACTAAGCAAACGTAACTCTAGCTCACATTCTCGTGTGGCATTGCAAATAATATATTCAAATCAATATGCTAATTCTGCATAATATTATTTAGCAACTTAAATTTATGATTCTTAAGTTTAACTATATTTTGTCAGGGTTATTTATATAGCTGAGTTTATGCTAAAATTGCTTATTTAAAAATAAAAGTTAAAAAGATTTAAAATGGAATTTTCAAAAATAATATATTTTCAGTTTTTTAGGTTATTTTTGACTCAAAAAAAAAAAAAATAAGTTACTACTTATAAGTTGTGTTAGCTGTAAAGTTGTGTTCTAAGTGATATCAACTCTATCCAGTAGTAGTTGTAAAAACTTTGAAGGTCATGACTCATAGTTGACTAATACACTTATTTTTTTGTCTTATGTCATTTATGGTTTGCCAAGTGAGACTAGAGTTTTTGTCGGGGTTGTGGACATGAGAGAAAATCGAACTCGGACGATAGCAATGGCTGACAAGCAATTTTCGATGGTTGGAGTACGTAGAGCGGGCCTATAAGACAATAACAGCGAGAAGGACTGCTCGGAGTTGTTTCGGAGACGACTATCCTACGGTCAAGTCAATAACCAGAAAATAAGAGAGAGGAGAGAGTAAAAGTTTAATTTTTTGCTCTGGTCTAAGAGAAAAAAAAGTCAAGAGAGAGAGAGAGTATTACTTACTCGTGATAGAAGGCATGTTCCTTTTTACAGTGCAGCTCGGTGCATGTGAGGACTCGCCGACTATCATGTCAGCGAGTAGGCGGTCAATCCAATCATGCCCCTAGGATGTGGCTAATAGCTAGCCCATCGTATCATCGAAGTTTGGATCCAAGCGTGCGAGTGACAGAATAAACTTGCCATGTGTGTTACCGTCTAACCCTATAACCTGGACTTTAGTGTCTCCGCCGGGATAACTTCACCAACTCAGCTCTCGCACGAAAATACTTATTAAACTTACTACGCGAAAATACCGATTAAAATCCGACAGACCCTCTCACAAGTTTCATTTTTTTTTATGTATTTTATTTTATTTTTTAAAAAAGAGAGTAAAAAGTCTCTTAAAATGGTGTAAAAAGTAAAACATCGAATCTACTTTATTCAAAATCACAAAGTAAACGAAACAAAAATTTACGTGATTATTGAGGTCATCAAATAATATTATTATGAAAGACAGGAACGTGCATCCTACAGCAGGGTTCAGTACAGTAAATCACTCACTTTGTGTGTGTACTACTCACATAAAATTACACACAAGACCCTTGAACTATACTTCTGAGTTAACTTAGTTGCTTTAGTTTCTAAAAGTTTTATATTTAATAAATTTTAAATTGTTTGATCAGAATTTTATACTTTTATAATTTATTTAGAATAAAGAATTATAAAAAATATAAATTTTTGATGTTTATTAGAAATAAAAAATATTATATTTTTTACTTGGTAGAAAAACTATTTTTTTTGTTATTAGTTTGTCTAAAATTAATCAAAAAAATTATATTTTCAGATAAATTTTCAGTTTTTTTTCTAAAATTAATAAAAAATATAGATTTTTAGATTTTTCCTTGCAGAAAAATAAAAAATATATAAATTTTAATCAAAAAAATTAAAAATCGAAATACCCTACCCCAAACTAGAGCCAAGTAATCCAACATTGCCTCAAGAGTCAATTTCCAAAATAAAAATAAATGCCTAAAGAGATAGGCGAAACACAAGCACGTGGGCAAAGACCACGCGCACCCCTCCCATGTGAGAGTGTCCACTGAAATGTCTCCTTGATAAGCCTTCTTTGTTTGTTTCATTTGTTGATCTATCTGAATTTGTCTTGTGTCTCTATTTTGTCTTTGGAAACAACTAACGATGTCATCAAGACTTTGTTATTTTGCACTAAATAAAAAAATATTCTTAAACACAAGTTAACTTGACTCACCTAAATTGGAAAGTAAATGAGGGGTAACGTGTTTGTAATCTTGTAGAGTGGAAAT
>BRYF01000012.1:20337500-20340000 GCA_030159135.1 Actinidia polygama
AGTAAAATATTTAAATTAATACTTTAAGGATCAAGATAAAACTATAGTCAAACTACAAGGACTAATTGTGAAATTTACCGTATTTTTTAACCACAAATGTCTCCCAAAAGTAGGGCGATGGATGTGACAAGTGAGTCACGTGCTATGCGTAAGAGCTTTGCCCTCTCTCCGGCAGCAAGCTTAGCTGGCAAATCGGGTTGGCTCACCAACATCCACACCTTCTACCACGTGAACCTCTTTACCCTTCTTTTTTTATTTATTTTATTTCATTCTTATTTATTTTTTATTATTTTTTTCGGAACAATAATGATATAAAAATAAAATTTATACAAAAATTATGATCAAAATAATATGGCAGTTTGTGAACCTTTCATTTTAAAACAAAATACTTTCAATTATAATTATAAATTCAAATGTCAATTATCATTTGGTGTTAATTTTTTATAATTTTTTTATAAATATTATTTTTTATACGATTTTATTAACCACCATCCATTTTAATGGATATTTTGGACATATATTAAAATAGTTTAACACAGGGGCGGAGCCAGAATGAATATTCAGTGGAATTAAAAGAGCCAGACTTTATGTTTTACATGATTAAAAGAGCTAAAATTTATATTCAGTGTGATCAAAATTATATTTATGATAAATTATATTAATAAAAATAGAGCTAGAACCACTGCCAACTGGTTCGCCGAGAACACATAAATTATTGTATTCTAGGAGATAGATGTCAATCAGCCGTAAGCACCAGTGACGGGACGAATTCTGTCTTTAAGAAAAACAATATTAAATGCTGACCTTGGTCTATTGTTATTTTTATGATTTTATTTACTGTTTATTTCCTATTTCAATACACAATTTATAAATTATAATAATCTGATAGTTTTGATTGATAGTTTCGATTTCAGATTTAATTTGTAATTTATTTTTTCACATATAAATTCAGCAGATTTTTGAATTTTTAATAACATTTGGCACATATATTAAAATACTCTAACCCAAAGGGGTTTAATTGAATGAGAGGATAGAGCAGCTAATTATGATTTTTTTCTCTCTAAGGGTGCAAGATCGAATCCAACAAAAGGTAAACATTTTAAACATTGAAAGTTATTGAAGATTTACCTGATTGTTAACTTCATAACTCCAAAATTATTTGACGTGAGTGCAAGCCGATTCAGACATCCGGTTATCAAAAAATGAATATTGAAATAATTTTTACTTATTTCAATACACTTATATATACGAATATTTATATATTTTTTACCTATTTATTAATTACCGTACATTTGTTAGGTGGTGTTTGGCAATTTTTTTTATATAAATAAGTGCAACAAAGCTGGAAAGATGTAAATTTGCTAGGCAACACGGCAACACCCCCCACCAACCAGAATAAAAGTACCAAGAACCCTGTGCTATTAGCTACTTCAAATGGGGGACCAAGTCGTCAGTATGAGCTTGTGCCCACTAAAAAATGAACATGTGTATATGGTGTGTCAAAAGCCCCATTTTGACCTACTAGCCTTAAAAAGGGGTTAGTTGCTAATGAATTCAAATTACAAAGTCAAATCTTCACATTTTTTGGTCATGAAAGGAAAAAAAAAACACAATTGGCTATTTTACAAGTACCATTTCATAACATTAACGGCTATTTTGACACCTATAACTCAAAATATTTAATACCCAAAAACAATGAGTCGTCGTCACCTAACATGAAATTTGGATGTAACGAGTCACTACTAAACTATTCTTGAAGAGAACAACTTAAGCTTGTGATGGTTGTTAACGATTTTTTTTTGGTCATGCGTCCAACCCAATTAAAAATGTCGAAGATCAGCCTAAATAAAGTATAAGTCTCGAAAATTCGAGATCATATGTGACTTGACATCTCAGTAAAATTGATCATAAGGATCTCAATTTTGATACTTTTGGTCATTCGTTTCATTAAATTTGATATATCAATTCGTTATAGCCCTTAAAATAGTGAGGCTTGACTCTTGATACAAGCTCAAGACCTCTAAATGGCTTGGCACCTAGGAGATTTGGCCCAAGTAGCCCCATGAACTCTATTGTGCCAATTTAAAAGCATCGTCTAGCTGCATAAGAAGCTATACTAAACGACCTAATTTAGATCACTTGAACTCGAGTCGGACCTTGTATACTCAGTGCCGGCCCTGGGCATAGGCCCAGTAGGCCTATGTCTGGGGCCTCCCGAAAATGGCCCCATTTTGGGGCCCCCAAGTCCAAAAATTGTATATGAAATTATGGCTTTTTATGTACTGAATTATATATTTTTTGGTACATCAAATTAATAGTCTTGTATGTGTATTACAAGTTCTAAATTTTATTTAAAACTCACAAGAGATGTTGATTTTTATTACAATAATAGTGTCATTTTTTATCGAAAAAAAAATGTGAAGGGCCTCAAATTGAGATTAGGACCGGGGCCTCGAAAAACTCAGGATCGGCACTGTGTATACTAACCACCCACCCCTAT
>BRYF01000012.1:20360000-20362500 GCA_030159135.1 Actinidia polygama
TAAAAAGTTATTATTTTTTATTTTAGAGATAAAATAAATCAAAAATATCACATACACCAATCGCGAACCCATTATTTTCTTATCTTTTCCGTCTACATTTTTGGCTCCATAAATCCGTATGGACTTTTCGAGGTACTTATCAAGGGGAAATCTAACCTTTTTGATTTCATTATATTCTTTAAGTTTTAATTAGTAAATCGACACAACTGCAAGGCTGTATTTGAAATTATTGGATTAAGGATTTAATAGAGAAAAAAGAAAATATTAGCTAGAAAGCATATTACGAGGGGGTGAAATAGGTCTGTTATCTTTAATAGCCAATTTAAAATTTAATTAATAAATCTAATATGCACTTCTACTCAATTGTATATAAGCAATAAGTAGAAGAGAGTGCAAACACTTTATAGTAGTTCGGAAAATCCGTGCCTACGTCCACTTCTCCAAGATCTCCTTGGGATTTCACTATCTTCAACAAGTTTGCGGGTTCTTGTCAAACTTTCATACTAGAACTCTTCTAGTCTTCAAGAGTCGTCCACTCTTGGAATTTTTTACAATTACTGAAAGTGATCCTCTCAATAAGTTATAATGAATGAGGAATTTGTAGCTCACCAACTCTAGATTGAATAATGAATATAATGAAAGCTTTTTTTTTCTAGAGTAATATAACTTATATTTATTTTTTATCTCAATCAAAAACTCACAATGAATGCTCAAAAGATTAAAGTGATGGTAGAGAGTTTAAGACACATCAATCATCTCCCAACAATCTCAAAAGTTGATTTTATAAGCCCAAATATGAAAATGGACGTTGCAGCATTAAATACTCCGAACTAGTCGTTCTGAGTTAACCACAACTGTTGGATCTATGATTTGGACGTGCCAAATTGAAAATTCAAACTTCGATCGTGAACTTCGGTTGAACTTCGATCGTCATTTGCTCGAATTTCCAGTGAGCAGGTCTATTGCTCTGTTTTATATCTGTTGTAGTTCGGTCATGAATTTCAACTTTCGGTCGACTTATCTTCAACTTCGGTCGTTAAAGGCTTTGAATTCCAGAGAGCAACTTTGATCCTCTATTTTGTCTTTAGACTTCGATTGTACCTTCTGAGTTCGGCTGTGCTCTAAGGAACTTTGGTTGGCTTCTCCAAACTTCGGTCGATCGAAGTTGAATTTCGGTCGTCAGTGAACTGTAATTTCAGAGAGCATATCTGTTTAATATTTTGTATGTTTAACATTTGGCTGTGCTCTGAGACTTCAGCTCTGAAATTCGATCGTGGTCTTACCACTTCGGTTGACTGAAGTTTAACTTCGGTCATCCTAGAACTAATTTTTTTTGTGAGCTTGCTTTGTTACTTTCACACTTCGGCTGTGTACTTCAAAGTTCGGTTGACCAAATCTTTGACAGTGAGCCTATTTTTGCTTGTTTCAGTTAACAGTTTAATTCGTTGAGTGTTCAGTTTGAGTGTGTGTTGAACTCTTTCTTTAAATACTTTTGTATGTATATTAACATTAAATATGACTTGTATAAAATTTCAATACTCATTTTAATCAAGATCACCTTTAAAAACTGTTGTTTTTCTTTACTTAACAAGGATTTTCAATAAAAGTTTAGTCTTGACTTAATTTAAATACTTAGTGATCATCAAAATTAAAATATTTATTTCTACAGAAAAAGAGAAAACTTAATAGATTAACCGACAATACAAATATTTAATATTTATTTATTTTTTCTTTTTCTCTCAAAATATTCACCCTAAATTCTTAATTTAAATAGAGCAAATGAGAAGAGAGTAAAAGGGAAAGAGAAATATTGATGCAAGCAAGCAATAGTTGTCTCCCACTAATTATTCCTCCATGTTGTCTCTTTTCCCCATCTTTTTCCCTCCTGTCCAAGGATTTACTTTCCAATGCATTTTGGAGAGAATTTTGGCTCTCTATCTACTCTTGATTGGGACTAGCAAATTTTTTTTAAACACTTTGGAAAGACAATGCATATAGGGTCCCCTAGAGGGAATCATTTCAAGGATTAGGTTTGGCTAAAAGACACCCAAAACTGACTAGAAATGTGTGTGACATGTGCATGTGTGAAATTAAGAAGGCCCTAGACAGAGAGAGGGGCAATGAAGACAAATATTCCAAGGGTTAAATAACTTGATGAGGAGAGAGGGAGAGGGAGAGGGAGAGGGAGAGAGAGAGAGAGAGAGAGAGAGATTAGTTAATAAAATAAGGGGATTTCTCATGCACAAGGTAAAACAGTGAGTTTTGTCATGTAATGTGCATGGGGAGTTGACATTTTCCATTATTGTATGACATTTGCCAAGGAAACAAAGAATCCCTCTTAGAATTTTGCTTTCAATTCGTGTGTATATATATATTCCGGATTAGGAAATTGGATAGTTGCATTACATATTCTAATAATTCATGAGCCAACCAACATGCGCGCACACACACATATATTTGTGTGTGTGAATAAAGCATATACGTAATTGATTTTATATGA
>BRYF01000012.1:20630000-20640000 GCA_030159135.1 Actinidia polygama
AAATGAGTAAAATGATCAGTTATATAAGTAATGACTCTTGAAGCGTCTAGTACTAGGGTCACTCCTAAATTAGGCTTTTTTTTAATAAAAAGAGAAAAAAATCACTTGTTGCATGGCCAATCGAAACAACTTTTAATTGACTATTTCAATTGACTATCACTAAACACTTGGTTTGGTTTCAAATGCGAACTCAAATACTACCTAAACCACCCCATGTGGGTGGATAGCCCCCCAAAAAACCCATATTTCTTAATGTAAAATAGCCAAATTTTAAAGAATCACTTGGCTCACATGCATTTAGATATTGAAAATGTTAACCCCAACTCTGTCGTTAGAGAAATAAAAAAGATCTTTTAATGATAGACATAAAAAATTATAAAATATATGAAAATGCATTGAAATACGTGACCTATGCAATGAAAATGTAATTATTTTCAAATTATATACATACAATTTAACCACTTTTCATTGGATAGAAGCGACTCTATTTTTTACAGCCGAACCCGTTTGAAGCGAAAAGAATAACAAGTTTGTTACGTATAATTCTTGATTTTAGGCAAAAAGTTGTTATATGAACCCGCTAAAAAAGGAGTTTTACTTAATTATTGATAGTTTTTTCAGAAGAATATTAACAGAAACACAAAGAAAGAAAGGTTAATTATATCTCTTGAATATGATTAGAGAAACTTATTTGTCGAAAATTGGTTAACCTGTAAATTTTTTATAGTTTATAATGTATATTTGGATGTCATCTCTCACAAAAAATCTTCGAGTCGTCACCGACTATGGTTAATGTGGATAATGCTATGTTTGCAACAAAATTTTATAACATTTCAAAATGACATCATTTTGAAAAAAAAAATAAAATCCCTCAAACCCCTCCCCTCCTTCCCCGTTCGAAAAAAATCAGACCATTCCGAAGGCGACCACAAGAAACCTTCTTATCCAGGGGCCACCACTATCACTGTCGCCCCTGCTGTTCGAGCCCAGGTGGCTCGTGCTCGGTTGATTCTCCAAGCCACTCCAAGCTCTAGATCTGTTCAGACAGTTACTCCAACTGGATTGAAGTGCGAGGCGTCGCTGATTTTTGGATTCCCAAATCCGTAGCATTGAGAGAGAGAGAGAGAGAAGGATGGAGTAGGTTATGTTTTCCACCAATTTTAACTTTTTTTGTGTGTGTTTTTCTCAAACCGTAAAATCAATTTGTTTGTTCCTCAGAAATTCAAGGGGACGTCTCTGTTGAGGTCCTACTCTCCCAGTTGGCCCAGCTATTTCTGCCTTCACCTTTTCCCAACTTCCCCCCCTATGACCCTTTCTCTTTTCCAAGTCAATATTCATTTTTGGAAGATCAATTTCATTTCTGCATCGATTTGATTTTGTTATCAATTTGCTTTCTGGGCCGTCTCTGGAAGATCTATTGAATAAGAAAATTAATCACAAAATCAAATCTTTGAGTCGCCACTGACTGTGGTTAAAATAGCTTATGTGCTTAAGTCTATACATAGCATAAAGGATGGCCTCAATTTCTTATATCACAACACACACACGTGCTCGTCTCTACTCTAGTCTATTTCAAGTCTTTAACCAAATTAAGAAGCAGAGATGGAGATGGAGGTTGAGGTTGAGGTTGAGGTAATTGCTAGAGAAACCATCAAGCCATCTTCTCCCACTTCTCAACACCTTAGAGTACACAAACTCTCCTCCATGACTCAGGTTCATAGTTTTTTTACCTACCTTGTTCTCTTCTTTTACAGCACGACCGGTACCCAACACTTGAAGGCATTACTCTCTGAAACCCTTTCTCGCTTCTACCCGCCGGAAAACGGAGGGCCTGCAATCTCTATATCAAATGCAACAACGAGGGTGTTGATTATTCCGAGACTCGGGTCATCCACTGCCCCTTATCAAGTATCCTTAGCCAGCTCGAATTTGAAAAGTTGGCCCATTTGTATCCAGTAGAGCTCACAGATCACGTTCACGAGACCCCTCTGTTAATCGTTCAAGCTAACTTCTTTCCCTGTGGTGTGATCAGCGATGGTACTTGGCTTGCCACAACGCGGCTGATGGAACCACCTTTACTGTAAAATTATATTTATATTTGTTTATAATTTTTATTATTACTTGAAATTAATATTACATTTCATATGATTGTTAAATATTTTTTCTTTGTCCCCTCCTATCTGTAAAAAAAATGCTGCATTTTGTGAATGTTTGTTTTAAGTACTGTCAACATGTGAGAGGTTTTTGGTTGGTTGGGAGAATTTTACTACATGGTTGCGTCTTTATTTAGTTTTTCTTACTTACATAATTTTTTTCCAACAGGTTGGTTGTGGACGCTTCAAAAGTTAACATCCACAAGGCAAAAGCGACGGTGCCAGCGTGGAGCGACCCCCACGCACGGAGGTGGTTACGGTTTTGCTATGGAAATGTAGAATGGCTACATCCAAATCAAGATTAGGTCGAGGGGGAAACCCAAGGCTAATTGCAATGTCCGCAACCATGAATCTGCGACCAAGCTTGTGCCACCCTTGCCAAAGTACTGTTTTGGAAACTTTATCGGACCGACATTCGACAATGACGACGGGGAAGAAGAGTTAATCTGAGAAGGTGAAACAACTTTAGATAGATGGCGTGGATTTGTATCACCCATCGAGTGGGTGTAGGTTTTGCTTTACGAAACTGATTTTGGATGGGGAAGGCCGACATGGGAGATGGGTGACTTTTTTGATGGATTCGAGCAATGGTGGAGGACTAGAAGCGTGGGTGACTCTGAATAGAGAAGACATGGCCATATTCAAACTTAACAAGGAGGTATTTGGCTTCTACTTCCCAAATTTATTTTGTTTTGTATTTTTCTACGTCTGAAAGGCTAACGATTAGACCCTTCATAATCAGGATGAAATTATTCCACATTTGGAGCCTGGACAGTGGATCCAGATGCACCTGAAAAGGGAAAAGTACCCCAGCGTCCAGTCCGAATCAGTGCATGTTAGGAAATTAGACGCTGCTAAATTCCACCAATGAATTTTTCAGGACCTTGGGATTCAGTGGCTCATGAGAATAAATAAAATGCAATTCAAATGGACAGAATGAATGTAGAGAAATTGACACAAGACGAGGATATACGTGGTTCACCAATTTGGCTACATCCACCGCTCACACCCACTTTCACTAAATAAATATTGTGTTTACAAATTGTGTATCACACAAACACACACTGTGTATCACCCACACTCAAAAAAATACTCACTCCATATTTTTTTGGCTCACAAACACAACACTATTTTCTCTCTCTATAATTGCTCTCAAATTGCACACTTGCAATTTTTCTCTTACTCTCTTGGTGATTCTTCTTCACATGTCCTTCCTTTGCCATTTGATGGCTTTTTATAGCAAATGTAGGGCACAAATAAAATTCATAAAGATAGGTGAGTGGTGGGGTTTTGTCTCCATTATTCACAAAACATGGATTGCATGTTCCATGGCTTTATCTCTACAAAACATGAGTTGCATGTTTCATGGCTTTATTCCATCATCCACAAAACATGAGTTGCATGTTTCATGGCTTTATTCTCCATTATCCACAAAAGTCTCCATTCTTTAACAATCTCCCACTTGGAGACTTTTGAACTGCAACTCATCCATCGCATCTATCAGTGAGCTGGGTGTGAGACTCTCTTGTCTTCTATCCTTGAAGATCTACTGAAGCTGAGCACAACTTCAGTTTCTCTGTAATAACTATCTTGGTTAACATGTCAGCTGGATTCTTACTGCCCTGGATCTTCTCAAGTATTAACACCCCATCTTCTAATAAAGATCTAACGAAGTGATAACGAAGTCCTATATGCTTGGTCCTCGAATGAAATGCTGAATTCTTTTCCAGATGTATAGCACTCTGACTGTCACTGTGCAAAATATTCTTCATCTGTTTTAGACCCAATTCTGCTAACAATCCCTGTAACCAGATCATCTCCTTGCTGGCCTCGGTCACTGCTACGTATTCTACCTCTGTAGTAGATAAGGCAACGATCTTTTGCAATTGTGATGCCCAACTAACTGCTGTAGTACCCACCGTGAAGATGTAACCGGTAGTACTCCTCTTATTGTCTACCTCACCAGCAAAGTCCGAGTCTACAAAGCCTTGTAGTCTTAATTCTCCTTTTCTGAAACATAAGCATTTTTCAGTGGTGCCTCGTAGATACCTTAGTATCCACTTGACTGCTTCCCAGTGTTGCTTTCCAGGATTAGTCATGAATCTGCTCACAGCTCCCACTGCATGAGCAATATCTGGTCTTGTGCAAACCATGGCGTACATGAGACTTCCAATGGCTGAGGCATATGGAACCTTAGCCATGAAGTTCCTTTCTTCCTCCGTCTTGGGTGTCTGTTCCTTGGATAGTCGAAAGTGACTAACCAAAGGTGTACTAACTGCCTTAGCATCACTCATCCTGAACCTTTTCAGAACACGCCCAATGTACTCCACCTGAGATAACTGCAAAGTACCATTTGGCTTGTCTCTGTTGATTCTCATCCCAAGAATCTGCTTTGCTGCGCCCAAGTCCTTCATGTCGAACTCACTCGATAATTGTTTCTTCAATTTTCTGATTTCGGCCATGTCGGATCCTGCCACTAACATGTCATCGACATAAAGTAGCAAAATAATATAGCTGGACTCAAATCTTTTGAAGTAGCAGCAATGGTCAGCATTGCATCTGAAATAGTTGTTTGTCTGCATAAACCTGTCAAACTTTTTATACCACTGCCTTGGAGCCTGTTTCAATCCATACAAGCTCCTCTTCAATTTACACACGAGCTTCTCATTTCCATTCTCTGAGAAACCCTCCGGCTGCTGCATGTATATTTCTTCCTCAAGATCACCATGTAGGAAAGCAGTTTTTACATCTAACTGCTCAAGGTGCAAGTCTTCTGCTGCAACAATGCTTAAAACTGACCGAATGGTAGTCAGTTTCACAACAGGTGAAAAAATGTCGGTGTAGTCGATTCCTTCTTTCTGCTGGAAGCCTTTGGCTACAAGTCTTGCCTTGTACCTCTTGGAACCGTCATGTTCCTCCTTGACTCGATACACCCATTTGTTGTGTAAGGCTTTCTTTCCCACGGGTAACTCAGCTAGCTCCCATGTCTTGTTAGAGATAAGAGACTTCATCTCTTCTTTCATTGCAAACTCCCACTTGCTAGCATCCTCCACCTGACATGCTTCATCGTAGCATTCAGGTTCTCCAGCATCAGTGAGTAGTAAATAATTCATGTACTTTCTGTTTGGTACAAGAGGCCGTGAAGATCTCCTTAGTATAGGAGATGGAGATGGAGACTATGGTGGATCAGTCTGTTGTGTACTACTCTGGGGTGTCTGTTCCTCTAACTGAGGACTCTCATTTGCTTGTTGCACTTTACTTTTATCTGGGATATCATCTGGATCAACGTACATGGGATCACCCAGTGTTACACCACTAGACTGTAGTGCATCTCTGTCTTTGTACATTACCCTCTCATTGAATATCACGTCTCGACTTCTGATCACCTTCTTGGTCTGGTCATTCCAGAATTTGTACCCAAATTCATCTCCACCATATCCGATGAAGGTGCATTTTAGTGACTTAGGATCAAGCTTTCCCCTAGCCTGGTCACTAATATGCACATATGATACACAACCAAAAACTTTCAAGTGTGAAAGTTTTACCTCTTTTTCGCTCCAAACCTCCTCTGGTATTCTGTGCTCTAGCGGAACTGATGGTCCTCGGTTGATCAAGTAGGCTGCTGTGTTGAGTGCCTCTGCCCAGAACTGCTTGGGCAATCCTGCATGTATCCGCATGCTTCTGGCTCTCTCAGTCAATGTTCAGTTCATTCGTTCTGCTACGCCATTCTGTTGCGGTGTCCCTTGCACAGTCCTTTCTAGTCTAATGCCATTTTCATAACAGAACTTCTTAAACCCGGTGTCATCATATTCACCACCATTGTCGGATCTCAACTTCTTGATTTTTAGGCCTGTCTCATTTTCCACCATGACTTTCCACTTCTTGAATACTTTGAACACTTCTGATTTGTATCTCAAGAAATAAACCCACACCTTCCTGGAATGGTCGTCAATGAAAGTCACAAAGTATGACTTCCCGCCAATGGATGAGACAGTAGCTGGGCCCCAAACATCCGTGTGAACTAGCTCAAGCTTTTCTTGCTTAGGAGGTCTGCCACTCTTTATGAAGCTAACTCTCTTCTGCTTCCCAAAGATACAGCTTTCACATAAGTCAGTGTCAACTGACTGTAGGTCTGGTAGTTTCCCCTTGGAGTGCATGATCTTGAGCCCCTTGTCACTCATGTGACCAAGTCTCTGGTGCCATAGGTTTGGATCGTCCTTACTGTCTACAACTGCAATTAACCCACAAGTGTTTGTTGTCATATAGAGTGTACCACTCTTCTGGCCACGAGCAACTGGCATTGCACCTCTGGAAACTTTCCAAGAATTGCCATTAAAGGTTGTGACATACCCTTCGGTTGCTAACTGACCTACTGAGATCAGATTTTTTCTTAAGTCAGGAATGTGTCTCACATCCCTTAACTTCCACACAGATCCGTTCAGCTTGATCTGTACATCGCCCTTGCCAACCACGTCACAAGGCTGATCATCACCAAGGTATACCTTGCCAAGGTTGCTTGGAGAATAACTCATTAAGAGTTCTTTGTTGGAGGTCGCATGGAAGGAGGCTCCGGAGTCTAACACCCATGACTCCGACTTGTTCTCCAAAGAGCATATCAGTGCATCGTCTGTCTCTTCTGCTACGATGTTTACTTCCGTTTTTCCTTTTTTTTCTTTCTTCGGGGATCTACACTGATTTTTGTAGTGCCCGATCTTGCCACAGTTCCAACATTCGATCACCTTCTAGTTCTGATTTGAATTGTTAGAATTTTTGGGATTTCGAGATAGCGACCTTCCATTTCTGGATTTGAACCTGTTGCGCCCTCCGCTCCTGTTTGAATCTCTGCCTCTGCTTTCTACGTTTAAAGCTGACGTTGAGGTGGAAGCACCATTTGACCCATTTCGAATTTCTTCAGTCATAATTGTGCTAACTACATCATCAAACTTCAGTTTTGTCTTTCCTGCAGATCCGCTGATTGCAGTAACTGTGCCTTTCCAACTCTCAGGCAACTGTCCGAGAATTAAACAGGCACGTATCTCATCAGTGAAAGACATGTCCACCGCCTCTAACTGGTCCGTCACTTCTTTGAACACGCTGAGATGTTCTCTGAATTGTGCTCCTTCTGACATCGTCATAGTAAATAACTTCTTTATTGGATGAATTTTATTTGCTGCAGAAGGCTGTTCGTACATACTGGAGAGGGCCGCCATGAGAGACGCAGTTGTCTTCTCATTTTTAATGTTGTAGGCTACTGACTTTGACAGTGATAGCCTTATGGTTCTGAGAGCTTTCCGGTCCAGCAACTCCCAATCTGATTCTTTCATTTCCATTGGTGTGTCACCCAAAGGTAAATAAAGATCTTTCTGGTACAAGCTGTCTTCTATTTGCATTTTCCAGAATCCAAAGTTTGTGCCGTCAAACTGAGAAATTTTGGACTCTTTCTCTGATGCCATTGCTCCCACTGGAACACAAAAGATGATTACAAAAAATTACTTTGCGGAGTAATTTTTAGTAAATGCTTGTTGTGCTTTCGGTTCGCCAACCAAAGGCTCTGATACCAATTGTTAGGAAATTAGACGCTGCTAAATTCCACCAATGAATTTTTCAGGACCTTGGGATTCAGTGGCTCAAGAGAATAAATAAAATGCAATTCAAATGGACAGAATGAATGTAGAGAAATTGACACAAGACGAGGATATACGTGGTTCACCAATTTGGCTACGTCCACCGCTCACACCCACTTTCACTAAATAAATATTGTGTTTACAAATTGTGTATCACCCACACTCAAAAAAATACTCACTCCATATTTTTTTGGCTCACAAACACAACACTATTTTCTCTCTCTATAATTGCTCTCAAATTGCACACTTGCAATTTTTCTCTTACTCTCTTGGTGATTCTTCTTCACATGTCCTTCATTTGCCATTTGATGGCTTTTTATAGCAAATGTAGGGCACAAATAAAATTCATAAAGATAGGTGAGTGGTGGGGTTTTGTCTCCATTATTCACAAAACATGGATTGCATGTTCCATGACTTTATCTCCACAAAACATGAGTTGCATGTTTCATGGCTTTATTCCATCATCCACAAAACATGAGTTGCATGTTTCATGGCTTTATTCTCCATTATCCACAAAAGTCTCCATTCTTTAACAGTGCATGGAAACAAGCAAAATTGGATTCTAACGAAACGATGAAAGCAGGTGCCAAGGCCAGAGCTTCATCATTACGTTCCTGACATCATACTAACGATGGTGATCACTTATCAAGCAGCAACATGAGCGGACTGCTTCAACTTATCAAGCAGCAACATGAGCGGCAGAAGCAGTCCGACTAGTACCCATCAAGGATTTCACAACAGAAATGCTAAAAGAGGGACATCTTGGGTATCTCCTTCCAAGAGCTGGTATCCTCCGAGTCGTTCTGGCCGGGAAGATATTGAAACTTACGCAAAAAGTTATACTAACCTTAGTAGTCCACATCCCACTAAGAACCTCAGCCTTTCTCCATTGGATCAACAGCCATCAAGTAGAGATCACTTCAACCCAATATATCAGTCATCAGTTGATCAATCTCATGGGTCGACAAAAGCAAGTGATGGGAATGAACTGCTGATAATGAGACTTTATCACAACTACTCGTGAGGAAAACAACTTGGGTGCTATAGAAAGCTCAAGGTCTTCAGTCTTCTGGGATCAGGAAGCTGGGCGCTTTGTCTCTACAGCCACCAGAAGTGTCGGTTCGGCTCAGGTTTCAGGGACAGAGCATTAGTGGACAGGTCAATTTATCTTCTTTGGGGGGCCCTCTTATGAACGAACAAATGAACAGAGGGCAACGAAATAGCAGCTCTGTGCCTTCTGCTCCAGAGAGAGGTTTTACGTCAAGTTATTACCAGCAGCAAGGTAGATTACAGAGGGTTGAACAGCTTCCTGTGTTTATTCCCAGTGATTCCCAGTAGCAAAATTAATTTTCTTCTAGATTGCATTGAGACTTTTTAGCCTTTTTTCCAAGATATATCTATATATTTATGTAAACCATTTTTTTCAATTTGAAGGGTCTGTTTTATTTTACTTGTCTTGGATATTTCTTTCAGATATCTAATCAATTTGAAGGGTTTGTTCTTGCACAAGGCCTTGATTTTCCAAATAGGCCAGAAAAATATATCATCCCATTTAGAAGTGACAAATTATCAAATTTTACTATTCCACGATACCAGGAGAAAAAGTGGTTCATAATAACATTCTGGTTTTAGTTTCATAGAACTGTATTTAGGCGAAGAAAAGGTGGTCGGTCTCTACTGCCAATCCAGAATGTATGTTGATATTCAGAATCTGTTGGATATGTAAGTGGAAAGAGTCGCACACAAAAAACGGAATTAGCCCGAAAGTGGAGGTGGGGGCGGCCATGCCAAGACTCGGACTATTAAGGCTAGATTTAGCGTAGGCCAAAGGCTATTGACTTGACAAGGAGGAAGGAGGAAGGCCGGGTATGTCTTCTTTTAGGAAAGTCAGTAGAGGTGTGAAAGAGAAGGGGGGTCGGTGAGCGTGTTTTGCTGCGAATTGGTGCTGGAGATAAAAATATAGGCTGTAATCTTGTTATTCAATGGCCATAAAGTAAATACTCATATAAAATTATCACATATTATACAAAAGTTGAAAAACTGTCTAAAAGAAAAGTATTGAATTCCCAACAATAGGATCAGATCAAATCAAAGCTGCCTGCTGCCTGAAAGAAAAGGTACTGAATTCCTTGAATTCCCAACAATAGGATCAGATCAAATCAGATATGTATACGCGGGAATCTTTGGTAACGTTTTTAATTTTTAATTTTTTGTGTTTGTTTT
>BRYF01000012.1:20832500-20840000 GCA_030159135.1 Actinidia polygama
AGTATAGTACTTGATCAATTCATACATAGAAAAAGAAAATTGTAGGATTCTGGCTAAACTGTGTAGGAGCTAATGCAGTCCATAAGCATACAATCAAAATAAATTTGACAACATGAATATGTGGGGTGGTCTACCCATATGTGGATCCGTAGACTCATATCCAAGAGTCGAGAGAAAGCTTGAAGCAAAGATGGATAAGGTGAGGTGAAAGTACCAAGTCCTAAAACACTTGGCAAGGTGTGCATGAAGTGCCCTCTAAGCGTGTGTTACGCTCCTCGGTGAATGGATGCAAGCCATACCAGGTTTAAATAGTGGATTGACAAGTAGCAAATATTTATATCAGTCCCCATAGGCGGATCTATGAAAGATTTATAGCAAACTCGACAGGCCTATTCTGATATTGCATAACCACATTTCCACTTTTACAAATTCCCATCTTTATGATAATATTTGTTACCATCTTTCTAGCCATTCACTCATTCTCATAGGTTTTAGGAATCCATTGCATTCTTGTAAATTTCATCGCTGGAAAGAAGCTTCAGTTATGATTAGTAAATCATAATCTGAGTCGTGTTACAGTATTAGATTTTAACCACCTTTAGTTGGATTAAATGAGCAGTAGAAGTTAAATCGCAAGTTTCTAATTTGAAAGTTCTAATCATACCATTTATCCCCCAAAAAAACATGTCAAATTTATACAAATAACTTCACACGGAAAACAGTAAGTACGTTTCTTTTCCACATAATTTATAACACGATGTGTACACCTGGTAGGTGTGCTGTACAAATATCAGAAACCAAATTCACTATCGTTTGCAATGAAAACTGCTTTAATTTTTTCTCTTTTTTTGTTTGGCCTAAGGCAGATTTTACATATTACATTTTGGGAGGGGTAGAGATCGGGGTGGAACTCCTGACCTATGTTGAACCAACCATAGATCTCTACCAGCACAGGTTCAAACTGCTTTAATTTTGACTGAACAATTAGGGGTTTGCTTTACGAGATTTTATAGCACATCCAACAGGTGTGAACACCTTGATAATATAGATAAAAAAAAAAATCAGATACTTGCACTTGTTTCCTTCAAACTATCAACTATGGTTTTTTATTTCTCTATATTTCTAAGTGAAAAAGACTTTCAAACTTTGTTCTCCGGAGTTCACTGACAATCGCGCCTTCAGCATTGAAAATGCCAAATTCAGAATCGTTCAAAGGTATAGTTACAAACCAGTTCCCTAGCATGTACTTCGCCTAACGGCCTAATTTGGGTATCAACTACAAATTGTCTTCTCTTAAAGTGCTTATTGAAAAGGGATTTACGAAATCTAGAACCTCTAAACAAGATGGAGACAAATCATCACAAGCCAATTTCGAATTCAAGTCATTGAAAACTGAGAAAAACAGTAAATCCAAAAGAATTAATGTGGTTTGGACATATTGACCTATGTTCACGGACACAATATCCATAAGCTCTCTCCTTCATTGACAGTTTATATAGCATTACATTGTGCGTCTAATATATGCAATACCACGCATTTATACAAATGAAGATTGAATGACATCCCAAGATCAAAGGGATTCAAATTTCAATGCCACTAATTGTGTGCTAACCAAGTATCAATTAACCCATTAACCCTAGGATCTTCAAACTTTAATAATGTACTTCACATCACAGTCTAACTCAAAATTCAACTAAAAACTTTCAAATTTTCCCTTGTTTTTTCCCAATAACCAAATAGAGTGTTCACTTAAAACTGATAGAATCCGTAAAAACAAAAATTGAAATCTTACCAGAAGCGAGAAGTGCAGACCAAGACAGCCCAATTATTTGTGTGCATTGTGGTTGAAGAAGAAGAAGAAGACGAACTTGACGCAATCGCACTGCAGAGACAAATCGAACATAAAAGCAACGACAATAACGCCGTGGATTTGAAGAATCTCTCCATCTTCAATCGAATCATCGTCGGTGTTCTGGTATTTGTATTGTCCCTGAGCAGTGCTATTCAGGCCGAGTGCCCATCCCGATTCTTCTCCCCGAAATATGTGCGACAAGGGCCTACTGAAGCTGTGAGCCTGTAATGCATAGATGGAAGAAAGTGGAGAAATTACACAGCACCCCTTCAGTTCTACTATAACCCTGGTTTGGCCTATTTACTTTCACTTGTTACAGTTAGCCCCATATACTTTCATCAAATTGCAATGTCACGTTCACTCCTCTTATTCATCTGGAGTTTGTCTTTATACTGACAGAAATTGGCATTTCACTTTAGTCTCATAGTTTAGTGAAACTCTCACTTGGGTCCGTTTGTTTTTAATTTTGAATGTCAAGTATGACACATGCCCTAACTTCTGTCAACTTCATTAGCACCAAATGAATGAAAGTTTTAAAATTACAATGTACTTAAAATGTAATGGGTTCACCATCACAATCGAAAGTGGACAAGCTACAGTAGAATTGTCGTGAAAGTGCACCTAGTCTAAGAACTTCCCCTGTAAAAACGTAGAGAAGGGGAAATGTATGACTCAATCCACTAGTACACTCTTTACTCTGTTTTTCTTTCTGATTTAAGTATCGAGTGCATTTTTGGCCTAAAACTCACGTAGTATTCACTTTTGTCGGTTGTCCTTTCACCAAAGGCTCAGGCTCAAGCTTAAGCTCAAGCAATTTCAAGCGAGGTTCCAAATCTTATGTGATACCGTTTCTTTCCCACACAATTATGAATATATATGGTATTCATATGTAGTGATAGCTTTCCTATTAATAAATCGATATTTAGGACTCTTAACCCAAATGGTGGCTCAAGGAGACCGAATCCAAGTTTTCATTTTGTGCGAAACAAACGATTTTAAAATTCAAAGATATCTTTCTTTGTTCTTTTTCTGAAAAGTGAGTTAATTTCTATGAAAACAGTTTTACAAAAAAAGTTTTAAGAGTTGTGAAAACAGAAAACAAAAGCGAAAACAAACAAACAAACTTGTAAAGCAAAATTAGATTCTCCATTTGCACCTTCAAATTCATCCATTGTAAAACATGTTGATGTATATCTATGTATATGTATAGGTTCTTTTCCTTTTTCCCTCTTTGTATTCATGTTCGTTATTACAAGTGAAACATTTCTCTCTCACTCTCTCTCTCTACCCTTAACACTATATATATATATATATATTCATTATACTAACATGGTATCAGAGCCATGATTTTCTTCTACCTCTGGTCTTCGATTTTCTTGTTTTGAATAGTAATGGCTACTCATCTTTCTTCATCTTTTTTCCCTTTTTTTGTATCCTGCCGACTGAAAATCTGCTTGGATCTGAAATTTGAACACAATTTTGTGTTCTTTGTGGAATTCTGAGCTCAGCCAAGTTGAGAACACCGCTGGAAACTTCTACATGCGCTCACTCGCGCCACCTGAAACAGAGCGCGTTAGATCTATTCTCAGAAAACCTCCCACACGCACACGCGCGTGCAAGGCGCGTAAATACCCGCGACACGCGCCTTGGCATTGGTCTAGGAGGGCAACCCAATTGCTGCAAATGCTTGGTTTTTCTCTAGTTAGAAGATCTCCTTCCTTAGAGAGTTTAAAGGAGCCATCAGAGCCTGCAAACACAAACACAAGATAAAACAAACAAATCATGAGTTGAAAGAGTTCACCTAAATCTTATTACAACTTGACAAGAAACAAAGAGTTAAGGAGATATTTTTAATAATGTGGAATTATATTTGAATGTCTTTCTTTTCATTTCTTTTATTATTCCTTCTAATTTTTGTCACGACGAATCCTTAAAAATATTAATTTGTATTTAGACTAATGCCTACAGTGTAAATTTTAAATTCCTGCAATAAAATAGTCAATAAGACTATAGTGACCCTAATTCTATATCACATTGTGACATATCTTCCATACACCAATCAAATGTATTTTTATGGCCTATTAGATGATGAGCAGAGATGGATCCAACGGGATGGCTAGACCCCGCCCCCACCCCACTCACCCCAAAAAAAACTTTAAAAAATCCATTTATTATATTAGGATTAGTTACTAATATCTCAAATTTAGTATTGTTTTGAAAAATTCAACATGCAAGCATATTATTATTTAAAGGTGCATAGCATACAAAATGCACGGATAGTCGGCGAAAGATTCGATACTGAGATTTGGGAGTTGAAAACTTAGATAAGTGAAAACTTAAATCTTATCTGTTCCAACCAACCTAAGATTTCTCAATATGATATTTAGAAGTGAGAGAGAGATTACGTGGTGCATTCCGCGCTGGGGCTAATTGTGACATTGAATTTGAGACTGCAAAAGCTGGGCATCTGATTTGCTCGATCAAATTTGATTGGATAAGAGGTTGCAGTTTGCTTGAAGCACTCGCAAATAAATAGCCTGGCGATCTTGATGGGAATTAGCAGCAATGTTGTCCAACTGTTGTGCGCCTTGACAACATGACCCACTGGGCTCAAGAACGTCAGGACCAGAGCCCAACAAGAAGCCCAAACGGGGGACCAACGGGGTTAGGGCATCTTGACATTCAAGTGAGTACCCAGTTGGGCTCATCACTAGAACCTAAAGCACCAACCCTGACACTCGTGAAGAGCAACCCATTGGTTTCTCATAGAGAGAAAGGGAGAGAGAGGATTTTTTTTTTACACACAAAGTGTTTGGAGATTTGATGATATGATACGAGATAGATGGGTCCCACAATACATGAGTCGATCCACTCCTCACACGGGAATATTTTCAAAGTGTTTGGAAGTTATGCACGTATTATTTTTAATTAGTAAGAGTCCACCACTTTAAATAGAACTCACTCTACTAATACAATTGAGTCATATGTTTTCAAATTAATCAATATGTGAGTTTTCTAAACACTTTTCTTTTATTTGGCAAAATTTACTTTGAGATTCGTACTAAATTTCTCAAGCATTATCCCGTTTTTTACTGTTCCCTTGGTCGCGTTTCTCATTTTCCTTTCCCAATTGTTCAGATATTTCCTGCTTCTGCTTCCGCTTCTTACTATGACAACTACAGACCGGACATCAACAGCACAATTAATTGTTTCAAAAAAAATGAATGACAACTACAATTTTTTAGAATAAATCATAAAACAAATTTGATTTGACATATCCCGAGCTACCGATGTCTAATCAAATTGTTTTATTGCATATATGGTCCATAAATATATACTTAGCGGGTTTTACAAACTCAATGGTATCAATGTCTGATCAAACTGTTTTACTACATATATGATACACATATATATATATATACTTAGCAGGTTTTACAAAATCGATGGTTCAAAGCCAATGGTGAAACTGTTGAGAGATAGAGACGAAGCCGTTTAATGGCCATAAGTGGCCATGTCCCCTTCCAACATTTTTAATATTGCCTCTAACCTGGATTATTCATACAATGTATACAATATGTTCGCAAAATTCTTGTAGTGAGTCGCTATTGCTTAAGGTCCAATTTGGCATAGTTTTTTCTTTTTTGGGGGATTGTTTAACTTCTTTGATTTTGAGATTTTTAGTTTTTAATTAACTTTTTGAACCGTTTGATCTAAATTTTATACTTTCTACTTAATCTTGGTGAGAAAAATTTAAAAATATAAAAAATATTATTTAATTTGAGAAAATGTTCACTAAAAAAAACTGGGTCACTATGGACCAAACGTCAACTGCACAATTAATTCTATGTAGTATGGCTGATAAGAGGGACACATACACATGGTGACAAATATTAGCTTTTTCATATGTGAATTAAGTTTTTAAACGCATCGTGTTTAAGAATAGCAACGAGGCTGGATAGGTATTACAAAATACGCACCCAAAAATCACAAAGAATTAAAAACCCATTTCTAATTCAGAAACTGGGCGGATTTTTTTCATAGCCTCCGCACCCACCCCGCCACTCTATTTTTTTTTTATTAAATAGTTGGCCAAAAATAACATCACCGGAAATAATGGAAAATAAAAACAACTGACTAATTGAAAAATAACAAAGTTATATCCAAACTTAACCTCCCAATTATAAAAACAATTGACTAATGGAAAATAACAAAGTTATAAACCCTAACATAAGTGCTTATCTATATATATAACAGGATATTATGTGTAATTAGTATAATTCTATTAGTGTTATTATAGTAAAACTGTATTAGGTGAAGTTCGGGTCAGGTTTCTAACGTTTGTTGTAAACCCCGTACCCTATCCTACTCATGTTTGACATATCATAATGACACTCTTTTTTTCACTGACTTATATTCTCTTCAAATAGGAGAGATTCAGTCCAAAAGATTTGAGAGTGAGACAATCTAAATATGTGATAGGTGGATTGGGCAGCACATCTTTGGCATTGGCTAGGAGGATACAAGCATGGAATTTAGATTGATGCTTGGAATTGATGGAACAGGGATAAAGGAAAATAACTTCTTTTTATTGCTCTTAACAATTGAGTCTTTGGATACAAATTGCAAAGAAGAAAATTGCAACTTGCTGCGAATGCTTGGTTTTCCTCCTTGAAGAAGTCATGAGAGTCTGCAAACACAAACATAAGATACAACAAAATAATATCATGTGTAGAAAGAGTTCACATAAATCTTATTTCGACATGATAAGAAAAAAAGGGTTGGAGAGATATTTATAATAATGTGGAATGATATTTTAACTCTTTCTTTTGTTTCTTTTATTATTCCTTTTAATTTTTGTCGCAACGAATCTTTTAAAACATTAGTTCATATTTAGACCAATGCCTACAATATAAATTTCAAATTACTGTTATTACGTACTCAAAAAGATGATAGTGACATTATTTCTATATCACATTTAAGTATCCATATCTTACATGAACCAATCTTTAGGGCTTATTAGATGATGTACGGATATGGATTTAAAGGGCGGGCTAGGCACCCATCCCCCACCCGCCCGCCCCACCCCTTCAAACTTAAAAAAAAAATCATTTATTATATTAGAATTAGTTACTAATATCTCAAATTAAGCATTGTTTTGAAAAAATTAACAAGTAAGCATATTATTGTTTAAAGGTGCATAGTATACAAAATGCCCAGATAGTTGGCCATTGAGAAAGATTTGATGGTGAAATTTGGAGGTTGAAAACTTAAATCTTACCCGTTCCAACTTAAGGTTACTCAAAATGATATTTAGAAGTGAGAGAGAGATTACGTGGTGCAATCTACGCTGGGGCTAATGGTGACATTGACTTTTAGGCTACAAAAGCTGGGCATCTGATCTGCTCTATCAAAGTTGATTGGGTAAGAGGTTGCAGCTTGCTTGAAGCACTCACAAATAGCCTGGCGATCTTGTTGGGAATTGGTAGCAATGTTGTCTAACTGTTGTGTGCGCCTTGACAACATGACCCACTGGACTCAAGAACGTCAGGCCCAGAGCCCAACAAGAAGCCCAAACGGGGGACCAACGGGGTTAGGGCATCTTGACATTCAAGTCAATACCCAGTTGGGCTCACCACTAGAACCAAAAG
>BRYF01000012.1:20912500-20915000 GCA_030159135.1 Actinidia polygama
TTCCTAGGCATGTTCTACGGGGTAAGGTCAACATTGGTATTGTGAAGGGTGTATAAAGTAGGTCTTGAATTTTTTTAACTTGCTTTGTAGGTGTATTAAATAATATAGGGTTGAAGAGATGAATTTTGTGTGCAAATAGGACCCAGAGCCAGAGATAGTCCTTTGAACAAATGGAAACTCATTTTACTAGAACCCCACCACCACCCTTCAACCCACACAAACAGCTCACACATCTCCGTTCTGCTTCCTTCCAGGCCGTCCTTGAGCTTTCGGGGCAAAAAATATTTTGGGCCTTGTCCTAAAATTTGAGAATTTTTTGGAGGCCTAAAATAAAAATGGATAACTCTAAAAATTGGCCTAATTTGAGTTTTCAATATTCCAAAATAAAAATGAGCAGTCCTAAAATTTAAAAAAAATTAAGTATTTGGGACCCTAAAATTTTAAATTTCTGGGGGCAGGCCATGGCCTGCTGGGCCTTGGCCCAGGACGGATCTGCTTCCTTCACCTCCCTTTCGGTGCCAAACGACGGAGCTCCTCCTCTCTCGTGTTCTACGTCAGAAAGTAGAAGTAAGGCACTTCTTTGCGTCTTCAGTGTTGTACAAAATACAATTTATATACAAAACATTGAATGATGTTACAAAATTTTACGTTTTTTTATTTTGGTGATTTGGTTGCGTGTTTTTGTTGATTTCAAGGATGTGAGTTCGATTTTTGTGGGAATGAAGATTCAGTGCACTGCGTGTGAGGCGGCAGAGGCGAAGGTGCTGTGTTGCGCGGACGACGCGGCGTTGTGTTTGGGATGCGACGAGAAGGTTCACGCGGCCAACAACATCGCGAGGAAGCACCGGCGAGTTCCGCTGTCGAACTCTCTTCGCGGATGCCAAAGTGCGATATATGTCAGGTGCTGCAATTGAATTTCAACAGTGTGTGTGATTTCTGTTCTTCCTACTCATGATTCATGTTCAAATTCCCTGATCATAACTAGCAAAATAAAAAATAGAAAACGAAATAGATGAGGTTTTCTTTTAGGGATCTTTTAAAAAGATTTTAGTTTGAGCTCGTCGGATTTTAGTACATGTGTGCATATTTTTTTTTTTTTTGTGGTAGAAAATTGGAGCGAACAACCAATAGTCAATATTGCTCTTTTTCATCTCGGCACTGCACCTTGGCAATAACTTCAGCGATCTGCGCAGGTAGCCAAAAGTAAATGACCGGGGCTCAAAACCCCTTCGACGTGGAAATCAGACCAAGACGATGACAAATTGGGCAAAATATAAAATAGAACTCTCCGGATAGAATGCACTGTGATCGGTGTATTGAGCATATATTTGCACTATGGAGCAGCAACACTTTTATATAGTTGGAGATTGAAGATACGTGTGAAGATATCATGGAGAGATCTACGGATGGCGAGATCTTCGGACTGTCATGTTTGGGAAATACCCGAGTGATGATAGGAGGATGTCATATGGAGAGCAGCCCGCAATTATAGAATACCAGAGTGATGATAGGAGGATGCTATATGGAGAGCAGCCCACAATTATAGGAACGATGATGGAGCTGGAGTCTATTGGAGATAATTTTCTTGTAGAGGTGGAATCCTCGCGAACATGGACTCTAATCAGGTAGAGGAGTAACGAAGAAGGAGTCTCACGGAGGTAGAGTCCTCATGGAGGTGGTCCCTTGTCTGGCGACGTGACTGACCTCGCCTAGTGGCGATCTGGAAAATAACTTGTTCTTATATTAGCGAGGTAATCCATTGACGATTAAGCGATAGGCGTCCTGGCGATGGGCGACCAGGACCATATAAGTGTCATGGAGTAGTAATCCTTTAGGCAACGTGTTCTACTCGGAATATAAATCGGCAAATATTTTTTTCACATAATTTTTCACTTAAAATTCAAAAGTTTTATGTTTTTTTTATGAGTATTTTTAATGCATGAGTAGATTTTAGACTCTGTTGTTGAAAAAAAAAACTTCATTATGTTCTACTCTTTTTGCTTTTGTATGGTGGTGACACAGCTAATGGGGTTGGCTCAAATTATAGGAGTGATGTTTGATGGGGGATAGGATCACAAGTGCTATCGGCAAACAAAATTGATTTCGGAGCCTTCTCACTTATTGTGATTTTTTGTTTTGCATATCACAACTCTATTGTTAATATGACAGCAAGAAGAATTAGATTGAATCACATTGTCCAGTTTTATCAATACCTTGGATGAGTATGAAATTTTAACAAACTCTATTTTTTTGTGGTGTCAATCAAATTCGCATTTGTTATTGAATTTGGAATTTTTGTTTGGAAAGACACTGAAAGTCACTGCATGAAGATGACAATGATTTTCACAATTTAGAAATATCAAATTTTCGAAAGACAAACCTAAAGGCCAAAACTTATATAATTTTAAAGCTTGAAAAGTAAATACATTAGCCACTAGCAGTACATTGGCATATGCTTCCTGTTTTGCTCCTAATTATAACGTGACTTTCCAATGAATGG
>BRYF01000012.1:20937500-20940000 GCA_030159135.1 Actinidia polygama
TTTGTATCTTTTAAAATTATAGCGTTTCTTTAAAAATGAAGAGCCCCAAATCGATTTTGTGTTTAGGGCTCCGAAAATTTCAGGGCCTGGCCTGGCAGAGAGGTAGAGGTAGAGAGAGTTTTGGGCTTTTTGATCTTGTTGGTCAAATGAGGGTAGTTTTGAAATATTTTTTGTTCGTCTCCTTCGATGGAATTAAAGTTTCATGTATGTGCTAGTAGTAAGTGCTGAGAAGATGACTGAACTGTCAATCCCCCCAAAACAAATAAAGAATACGTGAAAATAAATGTTTTAGTTAATAGGTGGAGGAGTTCAATATTATATAACATCGTAATTTATTCAATATTAAATAGATGCGGTAATAAGACTTTGTTTGGATACGGAGATTTCAATTATTGGAATTTCTCTACGGAATTCTAATCCTTCATTTGGATAATTTTTTTAAAAATATTTCAATTACATGTATTTCAATGTTTCCAAACGGAGCCTGACATTCTCACAGCCCTCCCTATTCAAATTAAGGTCATCATCTAAAGTAAATATTGATTCATACACACTTAAGTTTTTTTGAATTATTTTTCATGGTGTAATTCTGTAACAATGGCGTTTTTCGAAATGAATGGTCACAACAGCGTTGTTTTGATTTATAATAAAATGACTGTAAACGAGAATTTTGGTTGGTATCAAACTGTTCCAAAATTGTTTTTAGTACTGCCACATTACACCACAATGGTTATGTAGCACGAATGCCATATGGATGCATCAATTAAGCTTTCAGCGCCGAACTTTCTTGCATCAGTAACTCTTATCTCTGTTTTGTGAATTAATGTTCGATTTCAGTTCCTCTTGGTTCTTTGCAGGTGTTCCTGAGTTCGGATTCTTCGCATCTATAAACACTCGGGGTTTTGTTGTGGGTTGGGTCTGGCTCGGATTCATGTAGACCGGCTTGGTTTTTTTCCTGGTCAATTTTTTTTGCACCTAACTCTCTTGTATATTTCTTTAATATTTAAATGAAGTTATTACTATTTCTCTCTAAAAAAAAAAAAAAAAAAAAGGCTTACAGCTAGTAATTCTCGGAAATGCCCTTTGGAAAAGTAATTCGTTGGAGTTTGATTACAAAAACGTACTAGATGAACTGATATATTTAATTTGTGTGATAACTAGGATTGGTGGCGGACGCAGAATTTTGATTTAGGGAGGCCGGATTATACATTTTTAATAGACCTTTCGATAAAAATGTTTAGGAGGGGGCTAGTTGTATATAACCAATATCAAAATAGTTAAAATTAACAGATTTTTTTTAAAAAAAATAATTAATTTATTTTTTTGAATTTTTCAAATGTTTGGGGGAGGCGGTGACCCCCGTCCGCCCCCATGGGACCGCCACTGACTAGGACTACTAAGGTGGTATACTCGTCTACTAACTAGGAATTTCGGTCAGTGGTATATATTATTCATTAGTTATCATTATATCATTACATCCTACATGTAAATTCTACAAAACTTATCAAAATAAATTTTTACATAATATACATAAAAATCCACATCTTTTCAACTTATACTGTAATCTCATTTATTTGATTGCAATAATATCGTAAAGTAATTCAAAATCGGAATCAAATTATATGTACAAACAAAGTTGATCAGGACAATAATATACTTTCGCTTCAACAAAACCTAAGAGAGATTGTGATATTCAGTGGATCGAAAACAAAGAGTGATGGTAAAGAGACAAAATTAGTCTTTATACGTACTTAGAAAGAGTCTTGATACAAAATCCCATTCTTCTAAAGAAGAGTATTTCTAAATTAAGTTTTATATTTCCAAAACAAATGGCACCATCAAGTTTTTTTTCTAACAGGTTTAGTGGTGTAAAATTATAAAAACCTCAGCAAATTTTCAATACGTTTCCTTAATTATGGCCAAACTGTTGTTCATTCGCGAGCCAAACAAGTGTTGGCATTTCAATTACCAGCCCTTTCAACTCTCTCAATAAAGTGGAGTCTATTTAAACATGCATGCAATGGATTTTTTTTTGAGTATAAGATCAATTATCTGCTTTGATCATGATACCATAATAACTGTCACACATTAGCTAGTAAAGAATTAAATATCTTGACTATTTATATTTTGAAAACTCTTAAAAAAATTGTAAGTTTGTTGGATATTAGGTCGGGTCAGGTCGGCTCGTCTGTGTGCACATGACTCACGACCCATAACCCATGTTGCAGTGAATAAGCGGAAAGGAAGTTGCTGGCAGTTTCGATAACCACAAAAAATTGCCACACCCTCATGTTTATATATGGTGGAGTGCTTTTCATTCTATGTACCTCCACATACAGAATACAAAAACCTCCTTGCTCTCTCCACTCTCTCATTTTATGGTTCTCATTGTAGTGTTGTCTACTGTTGAAATTGTAGATCGAATTTGGAGCACGTGATTTACCCTCATTTCATCGATTTAAATTCAATCTAATGAGATAATTCACTTCCACATTAGTTT
>BRYF01000012.1:20945000-20947500 GCA_030159135.1 Actinidia polygama
TTGTTCCGAATGTTAAATCTTGTTTTCATAATGTCGCCACTATAAATGTCTAGCTAGTACTATTTTTCTTTCTGTATCTCTATTTCAAATCTATTGCTCAATAGATTGCCAATATCAATTAACAACGGGTCATAGCTAGTGACGTCTGATTGATGACTTAAATAGATTTTTTTTTGGTGAATCGATAAATGATAATTTACACATTATTATAATTATATATCAAATTAAATAGGTATCTATATAAAACAATCAAACATTCGAGAGAAAAATCTAAATGCGTATCCATAAAGGCCTTCCACAGGAAAATGAGAGATGAACCCTTAATGTGCAAGCGACTCGTCTAATTAGGCTAACGTTGATTAGACTTAAGATATTCAAGTTAAAAGTTTAAAACTTTGGGGATGATTATTACATTATTTTCTATCGATTGACAATAAAAAAAGAATTTTTTGTAATCTTGAGCTCCATCTATTTGCACCAAAATATTAGACTGATGCACAAGAGTGCAGTGGTTATGAATTTAACAACTTCTAGGTTTATATTTAATTTTCCTTCTCAAAAAAGAAAAGAAATAACTAGTAAATGTATAGATACGTGTTGAGCTCACGAGGTGTTAAGGGTCGTTGTACATTTATTAGGAAAAATAATTAAGGGCCGTTGAAAAAAACTATATAAATCTTTTGTTTTTTATTGTTCGAACGTACGGTTGAATTAGATGCAAGAGAATATAGAATCTAAGTTAAAAATCCTTCAAAATTTTCCAATTAAGTGATTTGTTTGTTGAGAAAATAAAATTATTTTTTGTTATGACAACCATTTATTTGAATAATACTATAATTATATAAAAATAATACTCCAAATTAGTAATTAACTACTTCTACAATATTCTTGTTGTGGAAACGTGCATTGCACGCGCTGGAGATGAGTGTCCGATCTGTGCCATGAATTCTTGGAAGGTGGTGTCAGAACAAGGAGAAAAATGGGAAATAAGCCTTAAAACTAACGAAACACCAGAAAAAGCGGGAAAACCGCCCCTAACCTCAGTTTGCAGATTCCGTAAAAGGTTATCTAGAGAGAGAAAGTACTTAGTTTAAGATTATAACTCAACTTTATTTGTTCACGTTGTTCAATTTCTCTTTCAACCTTTCATTTTGAGAAAAGTTACTAACACACTTGGTACAAATTTATTTGTCTAGTAAACTTATAGAGTGAGCATTACTCTCATTGCAATTGGTACAAATAGTGGGCAGAACCGGCCCTTGGTGCAAGTCATTGGGCTTGGGCAACCCTCCAGGGCAGAACAACCATTAGCCTCCACAAAATTTTTTTCTCAGGCACAATATGGTACGAGGGCAACTAGATTGTGATCGAGTTAGGAAGATCCAAATGTCGGGGTTGGCCGGCCCTGATGGTGAGGTTTATTTTTTAAAAATAATTAAAACAAATTATTTGGCTTAAATGTCTTTTGAGTGGAAATAAGAATATAATTATTTAGAATCTCATTCTCCATAATCTAATGTGTTAGGTAATTTCATTCAAATATTTGGTTTACAACATTAATTTTACTATATTTCATAAAATATATTTAAGCTTTCATTTTATCAATTGAGTTGGAATCTAGAGTTATTTAGGATATGATTGCTTATCAATCTAAAGATCTTATTTCGTGACAGACAAGGTTGGAAGATAAAGAATCACATTCTTATTTTTAAAAATTATTGTCCAAATGACGATGAATAAGATACGCATGAAACTAAAAAAAGTAAAATCTATCGCACATTTCACAAACTTTAATATATTATTGAGATTCAAAATCATATTTAATTTCTTCTCAGAATTATTGACATCCAAACATAAGGTGTGTGTAATTTTACCCACTATTATTATAGCTAAGAGCATATCCAACATTAATTCTCCATAAAGAGGATCCTTATCTTTAAAGAAATATTTTTTGACTGTTTTTCTCCAATAATACTCCAAACACTTTCTTTACTCCAATTAAATATATTTTTTCTTCACCTACCCCAAAACCCACAATCAACCAGCGCTGACCACGACCACCATACCTAGCCCCATTGATAAACCTTCACCATCTAGTGCCGCTGTCGACTGCTATTTACCAAAACCCGCCACCATTAATCAACCCTCACCATCACTGTTGCCAACCACCATCACCAAACCTAAACCCATCGATCAACCCTCATCATCAATCACCGTCGCCAGCAAACCAAGACTTGTCAATCAACCCTCGCTGCTACTAGCCACCATCGCCAAATCCAGTCATCAAGAGAGGAAGAGAAGAGAGAGAGAGAAAGAAAACTATTATTTTTATATATGAGAATATGGGTAAGCACTGTAATGAAAAATTTTAATTATATTATTACTTTTTCCTGTGAGAAACAAGTCCTATAAGTATTCATCTCTCTCTCTCTCTCTCCCCTTGTCGTATGGAGTCGTTATCAGTGGGACAGGTTTTCTGACGTTGGGTCCCACGTGAGCT
>BRYF01000012.1:20977500-20980000 GCA_030159135.1 Actinidia polygama
TAAGTTATTATCCAGAAAATTATAAATATAATCCAAAATTTAACTATGGTAACAAATCAGAACCTAAGTTTTTTACTTTTTCAAATTAGACGGTGAACTTTCAGATGTCAACAATTTTAGCCGTCCTATTAATGTGCCATTTAAACCTAATGCAAGATGACCAATTTCCTATTTCTGTTTCCTTGGAGAATTTTGTTCATGGTTTTAAAACTTGAAATGAGCTTGATTTGTCATTTTTTTTTATTATCTATTCTTTAACATTTGTATCAAAAAAAAGAAAACAAAAAAAGGAGAGAAAATAAAAATAAATATACATGGTTAAGCCATAACGGCCCACATTCACGGGAGGAAGTCAATAATAATATTTTTAATCAACTCAAATAATTACATGATTACAATCACATTTTACAAATCGATTTTGAAACCCGTGGGCCACGGCGGCTAACCGTCGTGGTGACTCTCTTATGGGTGGGTTTTTGCGTGATTGTGTTGGGCTGCTCCATTTCAAAAAGAATTTTCAACCTGCTTCGGCTCAATAGCTTCTTTAGCCTAAGATTAAATATCAAAGCCCACTTTTTTAAGGAGGGATGATTTTATCACTTTGCCAATTCTCTCTCTTTAGAAATTTCCGGGGAAAGAAAGTGGATTTCCATCTACTTGTGGGGTAGGGATCCTCTGTTTGTGTCATCTTTTTTTAGGAATTTTCTATTTTTGATTTCTTTTTAATATATTTAAATTATTTAAACTGTTTTGAATGTGACTTTTAAACTTTAATAATGTGGTCTAGAGATGAGTTATTATCAATAAAATAAATAAGACATTGCTTGGAAAATCAAAGTCGTTCAATGAAAAGATAGCCAATTAATTGCAATGAAAAAGGGGATTTGATTTTTAAAATACAAAGAAGAGGGAATATATATTCTCTTTTAAAATTCTTATGACCCACCTTTATGTACATATTTCCAAAAAAAAAAAGAAGAGAAAATAGATATTCTCTTTTTTATTTTTATTCATCAAATTCTTGATCCAAATACATCCTAAGAGGCTTAAAAAGATATTTATTGCTAGGGGTTTTACCAAGTCGTTGATGCAAAATTGACTCCTAATTGGGAATTATGTGGTGAGAGATAGTTATTGCTAGGGAGTTTACCAAGTCGTTGATGCAAAATTGACTCCCAATTGGGAATTACGTGGCTGAGTTTTAACTCGATTTTTTTTCCAAAAAAAAAAAAAGAAGAGAGAATAGATATTCTCTTTTTTTTTTTTCATTTATCAATTTCTTGATTCAAATACATCCCAAGAGGCTGTAAAAAATATTTATGGCTATTGGGTTTACCAAGTCGTTGATGCAAAATGGACTCCCAATTGAGAATTATGTGGATGAGAGATATTCATGACCAGGGAGTTTACCAAGTCGTTGATGCAAAATGGGCTGTCACTCGGGAATTATGTGGTGAGAGATAGTTATTGCTAGGGAGTTTACCAAGTCGTTGATGCAAAATGGGCTGTCAATCGGGAATTATGTGGCTGAGTTTTAACTCGATGGATTTCCCACGTTTAAGATGATCAAATTCGAGGCCAACACTATGCCCGTAGTTTTACTTGGAACGAAATTGCAATGAAGAAGTTTTTTTATTAAAATTTGGGGTAAATTTTACTTTATCCCCTATGGTATGGGCCATGTGCAACTTGCCCCCCTCTTGTTTATTAATCACCATATAATCTCCTCTGATTTGTGGACTAGTTTGCAGTTGAACATTAGCCTTAATACACTCATGTATGCATACATAACCCCAAATGCTTCCACTCTCTCTCTCTCTCTCTCTCTCTCTCTCTCTCTCAATCCCTAACTTTCCGTCTAAAATTTGAAATTGTAATTTTTAAATTTTTTGTTCAAAATATTCAATATGAGTTTCATTTTAAAAGTCTCGTCAATATCTTTTTAATAATATAATTTCTATGAAACTTAAATTTATAGTTTAAAAGTTATACTCGTACATATTTTATGTGAAAAATGAAAAATAAAGATGGGTCTTCATTTATTGAAAAGATCTCCATATTGGGAGGCTCAATTTAAGGGACCAAAAACTGAACTTTATTTATGGAGATGCTCCAAGTGAGTGCAAGCTTTCTCCTCCGATGTTCCAATGCCCACATTGTACTCTCAACTTTATTTTTATAGTGTTAATTAGAATGTGGGTTTAAGATTTACAAGTTTCAATAGGATACATTCTATTCAAAAATGATTTTTTTTTATATAAGTAACTTTTATTGACTACGAAACAATATTAGCCTTATTAATAAATATATACCTTATCTATATCTATCTATCTATCTACATAGCGATCATCGATAACTCATCCAGTCAACCACCATCGACCACCTTCATCGACCACCTTCATTGGATATGGTTGTAATTTTAGAGACTATTAAAGATTTTTGTGATTTATGGATTTACCAAGTCATTGGATATGGTTGTAATTTTATAGACTATTAAAGT
>BRYF01000012.1:21005000-21007500 GCA_030159135.1 Actinidia polygama
TTCAATCTTGGCAATCGTTACGAACAGTGTCATATCAAAAAAACTAATGACAGCTTTGTTGCCAGTCAATAGAAACCAAATTCGTTTATACCTTGATGTGCGACAAGGAAATGGAATTAAGAACCACCGGAGGTTGGTTCAACGGAAAATATTTTAGGGTTTTATTCTAGGTCTTAAGTTCAAATTTTTTCATGGGTTAGTAATTCGGGTATTTAGCACAAAAATTGGTGGTCGAGGCTTTTAAACTTAGACGAATCATCCTTAGTATCGATAGTGTAGTTTCGTCCCATTGCCAATGTGTGTGTCTTCGACTTATTCTACGTAAGTTGAGTGATCGACTATGTGGTACTCACCCAATGGGTCATCCGCAGCTAGGTTGGATCTTTTTGAAATAGAATTAAGTTGTGCTTAAAATTTCTTTTTTAGAAGATGATTACGCTAAAATAGAAACATTACGTAATGCATTTTCAACATTATGCTTGACTGGTCAGATTTAAGGTCAAACTTGTTAGACAAAGAGGTTTGGCATTTGCCAGATCAAGTTAAGCATAATTTCATTGATCACAGGTTATAATTTCTGGGAGAGTGTTCATATTTATATATGCTTTGAAACATGCACGTAGCTTGTTTGGTAAAAGTTTTCAAACACCTAAAGCTGGAGGAGGATTGAAATATAAGTGGGCCTCCAATAATTTTGGGTTTCATGGGGTCCACTATATAATCTCTATATCATGACTCATGAGTATCTATATAGTTGGGTGTTGTCCCATTATTAGAAAATATTTACATTTTGTTTATCTTTTTTTCCCATTTATTTTTTCATATTTTCTTATTCAAGGAATTCTAAAACAAGGCATTGAACCACAACATTGCCTAATTTTGGTTCATGGTACCAAGTAATTTTACCTTGTTGACCTCGATTGAAATAGGATTTGGTAACCAATTAACGTGCATGGATATTTGATATTACTTGACTCGTTTAGAGCATGATATATACAATCCTATACAAGACATGAAATTCAATCCCAATAAAAGGACGATAACATGTTTTGATGCTATTTACGCTAGTTCAAAATCACCAATTTAGTTTTTTTTTTTAAAAAAAAAAAAACATTTCCGTATTTACTGTATTTTTAATTTTTTTTGTTCTCTTTGACCAGAGAAATTTAAAAAATTTAGAAAACGGATAGAGTGAATTTGGAAAAAGTCCTTTATAGCCAAAAATATCTTATTTTCAACATCCCTTTGCTATTTGCTTTTTATATTTTTAATGGACGAAATATTACATAAACTGATAAAAGTATGAAATTTCTGATCAAAATTAAAAAAAAAATATTTAAGACGAAAACTTTCTAAAAAAAAAAAAAGCTCTTAAAGTGTAGTGATCTAGTGAGTCTTTTTTTTTTTTTAAAGGGAGTATTTTCAATGTGCCATCTTCATGACAAACTACATAAGTGATCCACCAAGCAATTTGTGGGCCCATGTGCAACATTTGATTTTATGTAGGGTCAACTTACCTCATGGATTGTATTTCATAAACCCAAGTGAATTGGCGCAGTAAATCTACTTGAATGAGTACCCAAGATGAATGGAGAGAGAGAGAAAAGAGAGTGAACAGTGTGGTGCAAAAGGAAATCATGATGTCCCATGGAACATCTTGTCTAGTAACTAGGTTTAGATCGTGCAATTGAGGTTCGTTGCTTTGTTTTGTTTTTGGTTGTGGTTGTATATGAAAAACTTTACGTAATTTTGGTTTATCAAATTTTCATGCAATTTGGTAAAATGGAATAGGTGTTTAATGGTTGGTCATATATAAATAATTCAAACCGAATATTCGGAATACTTATTCTGTATATTTCATAAACATAAGCAAAAAGTAGCATTTTTGAATTATACGAATTCGAGAGTTACTTGAAAGAAACAAGAACTAACTAATACTTTACTGAAAGAGATTCGTGGAAGAGGAGGGAGGGTCCATAGAAATTAATTTCAATAGGAAAGAAGAAAATTTACTTATGGAATTTATAATATATCTTGTAGGTAAAGTACTAATCGTATGAATAATATATATATATATATGAAAATGAGAAACTTAAACCGTTTTTAAAATTAAAATTAATATAGAATACAATGTAAGTGTATTTAAGTAATTCTACTTAATACAAATAAGATAATGAGTGCTATTAGAGAAAATGAGATTATGAAAATTATCACCGAAAATTTATTGCGAAACACATGAATTGGTTCCACTCCTTATTGCGTCCTCTTGCTGTAGCACTCCATTCATCCCACATATCTCAAACGAAGCGGAGGTTTTCATTTAGTCGCAGGATGGATAAGGGCATGTATCGGCAAGGGTCACACGGTAGCAGGAATGGACATATCGAGAATACTTAGCCCATGGCCTAAGGCCTACCATAAAAATCCCCCAAAATTCCTATCGTTTCCAAAGCCCCAATGTTCCAGATTCTCAGTAACATAGGTCTCGTATGTTTAGATA
>BRYF01000012.1:21070000-21072500 GCA_030159135.1 Actinidia polygama
ACATCTGAACTCAAGGAATATTTTCTCCTGGCCCTATTTTTTCTTTTTCTTTTTCTTGTAAAGATTCCTACATCCCTTGGAGCATCCTGACTCAGAAAATAGACTTTTGTACTTCCCAAATACCCGCTCTCTCTCATCAAGTAACCCTAACAACTCATATGCATCAGCTACTTTCCGTACTATATTCTTGTCTGTGGGTTTACGATCATAAGTTTCCAGGTTCTTTAAAAGCTTTATAAGATGCTCAAGCATATTGTTTCAATAATATACAGATATCATAAGATGACATAACTGCCAAGGTACTGAACGTAGGTCACTACTAAATTTCTTCACCCAAAGCTCGTGTGCTTCCTCTGCTCTTTGGTCCATGTCTAGCGCACGTATTAATTGTCCATATGTTCCCATTGTGTTGCCCTGCCCCTTGCATAGCATCCATTTTATAACCTGAACAACTCTATGCCATTGTTGCTCCTTCTCAAGAGTAAGCAACATACCTTTGAGGGACCCAATAGGGAAGGTCTGCTCCCACGCAACCCAGGCATCAAGCGCACCATAAATGGCTTCTTTACTATGCTGGAGATCAAGAAGGGTGCCAACAAGAAAGCTGATCTTATCCTTTCTGGACACATTCTCTCCAATTTGGTGCCTGCGAACTCCTCTAGGATAATTCCCTTTAATCTGCGAGCTCGCTTCATTTTGATCTTCTAATGATTTCACTGTTCTCGCATCTTTTTGGTTCGTATGAGCATGTACCATCCTATAGTAACTTTGGGTCTGAACTCTAGCCATTCCCAGTTCAGTGATTCTGCTGACTAGCTTAGCCATTCCAGTTGATCTCAATATTACAGCTTGATTGACACATTGAACCTTAACTGATCCGACTGCTGTTTCAGCGCATTGGTTGGGGAATTGAGTCTGCAGCAAGGTATGATAATCATAACTTCTCTGAACTCTAATTATTCCAAGTTGAGCG
This sequence comes from Actinidia polygama, assembly GCA_030159135.1. Taxonomy (NCBI): domain Eukaryota; kingdom Viridiplantae; phylum Streptophyta; class Magnoliopsida; order Ericales; family Actinidiaceae; genus Actinidia; species Actinidia polygama. The sequence goes on from BRYF01000012.1 coordinate 21,070,974, forward strand.
ATTTGGTTAACCAGTTTGGTCATTCCCACTGATCTTGATATTGCCATCAACCTAACCTTCAGTAAGTTTAGATGCAGTATGATGATAATTGGTGAGGCAATAAAGAAAACCATGAAACAAGGATAAACATTCATAGCCGTTCTTGATAACATCATTTCTCCGTTTAAGTACTCAGAAAATTTGGTAAGTCACCAATATCACAATGCACCAGAAATAATTTTTGTGAAGTAATGTATTATGTTGAATATCACCACCCATCAGATAGGGTAGTTTGCTTACTTGAATTTTAAATTATCATATAGGGAATCCAATTGCCATAATCCATTGAACTAATCATATCTATTTGATAAGGTTAAGTCATTAAAGCTGGAAGGAGTAGAAATGCTGATTTTTTAATAACCCTTACAAATACAATGAGGCTGGTTAATCTAAACAATCTTATAAAAATATTGTAACTCGTCAAGAAGACTACAAAACCAGAAAACTGAAACTATGGAAATATTTCCGCCTAGTCCTCTTGAAACTATCTAGAAACCTAAAAACATCAGCAAGAGTAAGGAGAATATTCTTATCTCCCTCAGAGAGAGAGAGAGACTATCATGTAAAGGGTCTTCTAATGCTAAGCTTTTTTTTTTCTTTTGCAAATAATGTACAAAGATTCAAAGCTTTGGTAGATTGTCAATCATTTGATTAAAGTTCAAAATCATATGGAAAGTATAAGTACTAACGTGGTCGTAAGGGATTCAGATTCAGCATTAGTATTGAGTTAATGTGTAACTTTTTATGGTTAGGACTAAGGTGGTGGGTTACATACTGCATTGTGGGTTTGTATAGTCCTATGTTAAAGAAAGACAACTAACTACAAGTGCAATGGAAATTCACAATTCACGGTCAAATGATTGTGGAAAGGAAAAGGGGACATTTTGGTCCAACAAGTGGTCATATTCTAGGGAAAATTGGTAATTCTATGAAAGAGGTTAGGTACATGTTAACTTCTACCATTTTACATAAAAATGGCCATTTTGAGAAAATCTAAGCCGTTTTAGCCAATGTAAGAAAGATTCCTTTGTCGTTCGTGACGTCTAGTTAACTAAACGAGATAACTATAATGCAAACATAAACCTCAAGGAGGGAAGAAAATCTAGGGGTGTCAGTGTAATTTACCATAGGATAAAAATTACTTCCATGCTGCATCATTGTCCAACCACGTTAGTTGTAAAAGAGAACATACTACTTTTTTCAAAGATATAACCTCATCACACTACACAAATGCATTTGAACAACCACCCATGTCAATAACTAATAAGCCCGTTATAAAATATACTTTGCGATTTGGGTGATAGTCAAATGCCCAAATTGCAATGATAGTTTGTCAATTGTGATTAATCAACTAAAAATGGATAAACAAAGTGAAGATGCAAAATTGTAATTGCTTACTCATAGACTAATTTTCGTTCACACATCTAATGCAGAATTTTATCAAGGAGAGAAGCATAGAGTCATAGACACACCCTATGTTACATGGAC
>BRYF01000012.1:21097500-21100000 GCA_030159135.1 Actinidia polygama
ACACCTCCCATAAATCTCAAAAATGCCCTCATCTTTAAATTTCTAAAACAAGCAACCCCTCAAACTCTGACCACCAACCACCACATTCTCACCACCGAAAAACATTCCACCGCCCTCTATTGGTGACCACTAACAATGGCCTCACGCCATTATTGTAACACCTAAGCTCTAGCCACTCGTCTTACTACTACAAATCTTTCATAAAATTAGCAATGGATGAGGGAGGCATTTGAGAAGGGCGAAAGGAGGTGTGGCGGTTCTAAGGAGGTTGGGGCAAGGTGCTGTGGTGGGTGAGGAAGGTAGAGAAAGTTTGATTTTGTGAAGATTATGTTGCTTTAATGGTAATTTAATTAAGGACTAAAATTGTAATAAGAATGAACCAATTTTATGGGCGTTGAGAGAAGTATTTTGGGTGTGTAAATAGGATGGAGCCAGTGATTCTAGCCTAGGTGAAACCCAAAATGTTCTTCTCCCTATCTCCAAAAATTAATTTTTTTTTATTTGCGTTTTTGCCTCTTCATCAGTATTTTTCCAAAAATAAACTATTCATATGACAACTACCCATTATGACAAGTGAATTAATCAGGGAATTACCAATATCCAATTAACTTAAATCTTTTTATGCATACAAAATAAACAAATGAGAACATGAATGTAGCCTTAAAGGGGTAAGACTACATTGACCGATGATTGTACCAAAAATATTATCGATCGCACCAAAATGACGTCGTTCAACTAAAGACCGCTTTTTATTTGTTTAGTTGGACGACATCGTTTTGATGTATTAGCACCAAAACGACGTCGTTTTGGTACGATCGATAACATTTTTGGTACAACCATCCGTCACTGTAGATTTACCCGCCTTAAAGTGAGTTCACATCAAGTGAATTGCACCGTCCAAAAAACTCTAAACCCAAAAAAAAACACCTATTCTTAACAATATTAGAATTCAGACCGTCATTCTAGCTTTCAATCTTTGTTGTAAAATAGCAATTTGTGTTCATGTTTTTTATGCATTAAAGTATTCAAACTTTCTTGGGTTAGAGAAGCGAGGCTTGAGATAAATGGAGCATGATTTTTTGGTAAATGGCTCCATATATTATTTCAAAAATAGGAATAAGGCATGTGTTAAAAATGATCCAAATACTTCATATTATATTATCACACCTAATGACAATTGCATCACTCCAAGAGTAAGAGTGCATTTTGATCCGAAAGGAGAATCAATCATTTTAAATATTTAATTTTGAAATGTATGTATATAATTATACTAGCAAAAACCTGTATTATGCATGGATAAAAAATTTAAAATTATATTAATTAATTTAATGTATAAATGGTATTAATGAAGAAAAAGAAAAAACAAACTGCTTTTTTTGCATATATTAAAAAACTGTCAATATTATGTTTAAAATAACTAATTTAATGAGATATTTATAGTATTTTTTAAAAATAATATATATATATATGAAATATTATTAAAATATATTTTATTTAAATTGATAATTTATATTTAGATTATTTTTAATATGAAAATCAAACAAATCATATTAAGATATTATTAATATATTTTTCATTTAAGATAAGATTTAATTTATTTTATATTTGCTTTAAAAAAAATGAATGGAGCTTCCACAAAAGTCTCTCTACAATAATATATATAATAATATAAGGATTAATTACGCTTTTCTCCCTTAAAAAGTATTGATATTTTTTTACTTTGACCATCAAATAAATACTTTTTCACATTAAATTTTAAGTATTAAAATGTTCGTAATGACGACCGAAATCGTAACTTTGTCTATTTTGTTGACGGAATTCCAAACGTGGTGTTGCATGAAGCCAAGTGGCATTGTATAAATCTAGATCCAATACTCAAGCCCCGACATGGAACCAATACCCAAGTCGCAAAACCTAACCCAAATTTGAACCCCCAACCTCCTCAATTCTCGACTTCTTCCCACTTGTCCCCACCATATCCGCCACCACCACGGAACCAATACCCACTCCCCTTTGCCCATTGTGTGACACTTTCACAGTATTAGTCTATTGTGGTTGATTGCAATTGATTTCGTAGTTCAAGATTCGTGGTTATGAGAAAATTGTCTCGTGAGACAAAGTGGAAAACTAATTAATACATTAAGGGGACAAAGTGTCATTAATCCTATATTCAAACTATAAATATGAATAGGCTATACAATGTAGTTGTGGAGGTCTACTTGGGTGGGTGATTGAAACAGGCCCATGAACGAACCGTTTGGTCCGGCACCGACAACTCTAGAATCTGAAGGGTGGACATTTCTTTTTTCATTTTCTAATTATTTGACAATTTGATTCAAAGACGGTATGGTTAAATCGGTATTTTCGAGCATATGAATTAAAAAATTGCATTTGCCGCTTTTTCATTTATTTATTTTTTTTGGTTGGTGGGGGGAAACACAAACTTATATCTATTACTGTTGAAATGTCTCACATCGTCCGTCTCCTTAATAGACTTTAG
>BRYF01000012.1:21132500-21135000 GCA_030159135.1 Actinidia polygama
AGTTAAAAAAAAAAAACAGAATATTTATTTCTTTTAATGGGTATATTGAGAAAAATAATTTAAAACTTCTAAATTAAATGGCAAGTTTGTTATTTTTGTAAGAAAAAATCTTGATATTAGTTTTAAAAGCAAAAGAGATCAGTGCTATTTCAGAAATTATAGAAAAATTGGTTGTAGTTATCAAAAACCTCAAGGGAGGTTAGTAAACATTTCCCATTTTTTCTAGAGGGATAGAACTGCGAATTAGAGAGGCGAATTCAACCAAAATTCATCAGTTACTACGGCAATGCAATTCACGGATCAGAAATTACTTCACAGCTCTTTAGCTGCTATGCGCCCCCACCCACCCAACCACATCCCATATGAAAAGAGTTTTTAAATTATGCGTAAAAATAACCTGTTAACATTTCATTCTACTCTTAACATTGTGAGCCTCGCGGCTCAAAAATATTTTTTTATTTTTATGTTTAAAAAAGTTAGTGAGCGAGAAAAATTACTTTCGCCCATTTACATTTATCGCGGACGATCCAATGATCTATAAATTAGTCATAACGTTAATTCTATTTTTTTCAATTAAAATAGGAATAAGAGTTCCAAGTTTTTTGAGTTACCACCTAGTTATAGGTCTTAAGAAACCATGTTTATATACTGAATCTGTGGATAAGCACAGTTTCGTTCATCCTCAAAGATGAGTCTAAAAGCTATGATACCAAGTGATAAATGTGTTAGGTACCCACTAGGGGTTCTTACAGCTGTCGCTAAAAGTACTTTTACCAACCTTTTTTAGGTATTGGAGGCAAAAGTTGTAGCTAATTCTGCATTTTTTTGTTGTAGTTTTATGGTTCGTAACATGTAGATGTTCGAACCTATAGCCCAAAAAAGTGGGTTTTGATCGTGTGTGCTGAAAAATGTGAGATCACGTGTTATAATTGGTATTTTGGACCCACACGTGTGCTAGGGGAGTGGTTTGAGACCATTAGAACATTTGGTTTATTGCTTATTGGAGTTATTGAGAGCCATAATGTAATTATTGAAACTTTGGGAGTCTAATATGACATACGTATTTAATTGAAGGGCATAAAGAGTGATTTAGGTTTTTAACCTCCAAGTCGAGTATCAGCGCCCCCTCTCTCTTAGCGTAACTCATACGCGACCTCCCTGGCGCGATCGGTGAGACCGCGCATGTTGGCTAACCTCGCAGCCTGATGCCCCCCACCCACTGTTGTGGGAAAATGGTAAAAACTTTAAAAGGAATAACAAATCATAATGTAAAAATTTAAGAATTAGGCAAGACACGTCACTATCTTTAAGATATTAATTTTTTCACTATGGTGCAAATGGACTCTTGAAAATTTTATCTCAAGGATACAATGCCTACTAATTTAAGATTAATTAAGACTTCACTCCTTAATAATCTTAGAAATAATGAAGAATAGAAAGAGAGAAAAAAAAATTCACTTGTATGTATTAAGTTCGGATTTTCTCTTGCCCTATTTATAGAAAATCGAAGGATGTTCCAAACCATCACCCCTCTTCATCAATGTGGGACTAAAGTCTCAATCGCTCAAAATTTCGGACAAAGTCCCAACGGCCAAAATTATAGTTGTTGTCCCCAACGGGTTAAAATTAAAGCGAAACGTCGCATACTAATTTAAACGATAATTAAAACGGTCATTAATTATATATATAAAAAGAAAATACTAAAAGCAAACTATAAGTTTTCTTAAAAGAAAAATCTCAAAGCTTGAGGAGAAAAAATAATAAGATTTCTCATACTTCTAGAAGAGTCATTCTCACTCAAATACTTAGTTAAGTAACGTGGGACAAACATTCTATTATAAACAGAAAACATTGTTATCTTCAACTGAATCATAGTCAGTTGACGATTTTACCATGTAAAGAAAAATGCTATCTTCAACTGAATCATAGTCAGTAAAGAACTTCTTATCATTGCACACATGTCTCGTCGCACTTGAGTTAATCCACTAATCTCCGGCATCCTCAGAACATTAATCTCGGAAATGATATTTGAAATTTTTTACCTCTGATACTCTTGATTTTTTTATCAATTTTTTATCTTTTTAGGGCTCGACAATCTCTCTTGATGCATCCAAGTTTGCCACAATTCCAGCAACCTGCAATTTTAAAGACCATGCTTTTTACCTTTTCCAGGACCATAGCGATTTTGAAACTTCCACTTATGATTTTTCTTGTTGAAACTAGAACCTTCCTCCACCACATGAACTTTAGAGGAATCATTCTTACTCTCATGACGTCTAGTCTCCTTTTCCACCCGAAGGTATTGAGTCAATTGTTCAAGAGTAAGTTCCTCGATTTTGTGTTTGAGTTCTTTCTTATAATCTTTCCATGATGGTTGAAGTTTATCAATCATAGAAGATAGAACAATTGGTTGATCCATATTCATATTTTTAACTTTAAATTGAATGAGAATATGTTGTATATCATGCAGTTGATCAATGACAAACTTATTATTAATTAT